>CM042390.1:28647471-28842753 GCA_023634145.1 Thymallus thymallus | reverse complement strand
TCATGCAATATGCTTTGATATACAGTGCCTTCAGAAAGTATTCATAACCCTTGACTTATTCCACATTTTGTTTTGTTACAGCCTGAATTAAAAATGGATGAAATAGTTGTTTTTCCTCACCGTCTACACACAATACCACATAATGACAAAGTGGAAAGATTTTTAGACATTTTTGCTAATTTTTTGAAATTGAACTACAAAAAAGAGCTGTAGAATTGTGATCAGTCATATATCTGGGGAAGGGTATAAAACAATTTCTAGATTGTTGAAAGTTTCCAAGAGCACAGTGGTATCCATCATCGGGAAATTGAAAAAATATGGAACTACCCTGACTCTGCCTAGAGCTGGCTGTCCGACCAAACTGAGCAACCAGGCAAGAAGGACCCTTGTCAGGGAGGTGACGAAGAACCCAATCTAACAGAACTACAGAATTCCTTGGCTGAGATGGGAGAACCTGCCAGAAGTAGAACCGTCTCTAAAGCACTTCACCTGGGCTTTATGGGAGAGTGGCTAGACAGAAGCCACTCTTGATAAAAGGCACATGATAGTAAGCCTGGAGTTTGCAAAAAGGCACGTGAAAGAGCATAACGCAAAAAATGATGTGTCTGATGAGAAGACTTTGGCCTGAATGCAAAACACTATGTCTGGAGAAAACCAGGCACAGCTCATCACCCTTAGAAGGAAGCATGGTGGTGGCAGCATCATGTTATAGTATATATATATATATATATATTTTTTTTTTTAACCTTTTTTGACAGGGAAGACATATTGAGACCTTGGTCTCTTTTCCAAATGTGCCGTGTATAATACAATATAAAATACACATTAAACACAAATGTACATATACGAACACATATATATGCATTTGGAAAGTTGACTTTTTCCACATTTTGCACCGATAGCCTTATTTTAAAATGTATTAAATAGATGTTTTCCCTCATCAATCTACACACAATACCCCATAATAACAAAGTAAAAACAGTTTTTTAGAACATTTTGCAAAATAAAAAATAAACAAAAATGTAATATCATATTTATATAAGTATTCAGACCCTTTTAACCAGTACTTTGTTGAAGCACCTTTGGCTGTGATTACAGCCTTAAGTCTACTTGAGTATGACTCTACAAGCTTGTTGCACCTATATTTGGGGAGTTTCTCCCATTCTTCTCTGCAGATCCTCTGAAGCTCTGTCAGGTTGGATAGGAACGTCGGTGCACAGTTATTTTCAGGTTTCTCCAGAAATGTTCAATTGGTTTCAAGTCTGGGCTCTGGCTGGGACACTCAAGGACATTCAGAGACTTGTCCCGAAGCCACTCTTCGTTGTCTTGGCTGTGTGCTTAGGGTCTTGTCCTGTTGGAAGGTGAATCTTCGCCCCAGTCTGAGGTCCTGAGTGCTCGGGAGCAGGTTTTCATCAAGGATCTCTCTGTACTTTGCTCTATTCATCTTTCCCTCGATCCTGACTAGTCTCCCAGTCCCTTCCGCTGCCACCATCATGCTTCACCGTAGGGATGGTGCCAGGTTTCTTCCAGACTCTTGGCATTCAGACCAAAGTTCAATCTTGGTTTCATCAGACCAGAGAATCTAGTTTTTCAGGGTCTGAAAGGTCCTTTAGGTGCCTTTTGACAAACTCCAAGCGGGCTGTCATGTGTCTTTTACTGAGGAGCGGCCTCCGTCTGGCGACTCTACCATAAAGCGCTGCAGAGATGGTTGTCCTTCTGGATGGTTCTCCCATCTCCACAGAGGAACTCTGGAGCTCTCTCAGAGTGACCATCGGGTTCTTTGTCACCTCCCTGACCAAGGCCCATGTCCCCCGATTGCTCAGTTTGGCCTGGCGGACAGCTCTAGGACGAGGTGGTTCCAAACTTCTTCCATTTAAGAATGATGGAGGCCACTGTGTTCTTGGGGACCTTCAATGCTGCAGACATTTTTTGGTACCCTTCCCCAGATCTATGCCTTGACACAATCCTGTCTCGGAGCTCTACATAACTGTCAACTGTGGGACCTTATATAGACAGGTGTGTGCCTTTCCAAATTATGTCCAATCAATTTAATTTACCACAGGTGGACTCCAATCAAGTTGTAGAAACATCACCGATTATCAATGGAAACAGGATGCACTTGAGCTCAATTTTGAGTCTCATAGAAAAGGGTCTGAAGACTTATGTAAATAAGGTATCCATTTTTTGTATTTTTAATACATTTGCAAACATTTCTAAAAACCTGTTTTCGCTTTGTCATTATGGGGTATTGTGTGTAGATTGATGAGGGACAAAATGTATTTACTCCGTTTTAGAATAAGGCTGTAACGTAACAAAAGTACAATGCACTGTAAGTCAAGGGGTATGAATACTTTCTGAAGGCACTGTATTGTGGACTATTTTTTATGATGTTGACTACTTTAAAGTAGTTTGGTATATAGCATCTATGGATGCATATCTTCAAACGCAATATTTGTCAGGACTGTAGCTCAAACAATGTGGCCTCTTTGGAGTCTTGCGTGCATACAGGCCATAGCGGTGGAGTGCATTACTTACTGTTTTCTTTGAGACAACAGTACCTGCTAATTTCAGGTCTTTTTTAAGCTCTCCACAAGTGGTCCTTGGCTCTTGGACAACTCTTCTGATTATTCTTTTCACTCCTCTGTCAGAAATCTTGCGAGGAGCACCTGGTCGAGTCAAATTTATGGTGAAATGACTGTCTTTCCACTTCCGTATTATGGCCCCAACAGTGCTCACTGGAACATTCAGAAGCTTAGAAATGCGCCTATAACCAATGCCATCATTATGTTTTGCAACAATTAGGTTGCGAAGGTCTTGAGACAGCTCTTTGCTTTTACCCATCATGAGATGTGTCTTGTGTGACACCTTGGCAATGAGACCTTTTTGTAGGCCATCAGTTGGATTGCTTTTTAATTACTGATAGTTTTCAGCTGTTGTCTTGGCTTTCCATGCCTTTTTGCACCTCCCTTTCTTCATGTGTTCAATACTTTTTCCCTGTGTCATTTCACATTATTACACATAACTTAATTTCTGAACTTTGTATGTATGGATTACTTGGGTTGTTACCAACATCTGATGAACATTTCATGTCAATAGCACCTTTGGAAATATATTTACTGAGAAAAATGGTGACGTGTTCAATACTTATTTCACCCGCTGTATATGCATTTATTTGCCAGACCACGCGCAATTAAATGCTTATTGGTCAGTAACGGACATGTTGTTTTAGTCTGGGAAATATTTTGTTGCGAGAACTTTGTCCATAACCAGAATAATAATAACCAACGCCAACAAATTCAATAGGGTTTCACCAGCTTCGTTAGCTTGAACACCTAATAATAGATGTGTGCTTGTGACGGTATATGTTTATGTCTGTGTACTTGTGCGTGTGGCTGTTTGAGAAGGAGAGATGTTATGTGTGTATTGGTGCCATTTTCCTGTAGCTCATTTAGCTCCCACCAGGCTGATGAGCGGCCCGGGGCTCCTGTGGGTAAAGCTGAAGGTCATCCCTGTGTGACAGGCCCTATCCCTGGACACAGCGTAGGGCCCCTACGAGGCATTGCATGGCAACATGATAATTATTCTGCTAGCTAATCACTTTGATTCATCTCAGTTCGTTTGAGATCAGTTTAACTAATCTAGGGAGCCTAACACTGGAGCAGCAGGGAGTGTTAATGTGTTACACACTGACCTTAAAAAGATTGGTCACTTTATCATCTCTTTCTGTTTCCTGCTGTCTCGCTCATCTCAGATGTGCTGCCCTCCGGAGCGGGTGAAAAGACAGGTACCATGCTGTCTGACGGTGCCATCTACAGCAGTATAGACTTCACAGGCAAGGCGGGCTACAGCAGCCCAGCACGGGGCAGCCAAGCCACCCCTTACGCCACCACTCAGATCCTGCAGTCCAATAGCTTCCATGAGCTGGCTGTGGACAGACCAGACCCTCGCTGGAAGGCTTCCCTTCGAGCCCAGCAGGAGATGGCCAACCTGGGCTACTCATTGACCGACGGACACCCCTGCAACGGTACGCCACTGCAACACTGGGGAAACACAGGGAGGGGGGAGGGGACGGGCAGGGCTGTGTGTTTTTGAATGTGTGCATGTGTGTGTGCTCTAAAGGAGCGTGCCCTAAAGCATAGCATGGCCCAAAGCTCTTAACCACTAGGCTACCTGCCGCCATGAATAGAGAGTGCAGATAAGGAGAGAGAGAGAGAGAGGTGTCAAAGCCCTTGAGCCCAACAATGGCAGGAGAGTCACTACTAGAACCAAATGGAGAGGCCTTAATAGCACCCTCCTGCTGTTCAGAGGTAATTTAAATACAGTACCCTCTGTATGCAAAGAATGATGAGACACGAAAAGAGTACAAAATGAAGCACCTTTTGGAAAACCAAGAGACACTTTTTGCTGACTATTATAGAAATGGGAACATAAGCAACCTTATCTTCCAAACAGACCATCCCCTGGCATGGCACAGTGCTATATTAGCACACTACTCCTCTGTTAAGAGGGGAGGTGTTACCGATGGCTGGAAACTCAGGACTCTGAGTCAGCTAATATAAATCTCTATAAGTCTGGAACAGTATTGGTACAGGGCAACACCAAACAGTTTCAGCTGGACTTTCACCTAATCAAAGAATTAGCTCAGCAGAAGAAGCTCTCCCTTGAGAAAGATACCCCCACCCCAAGTGGGTCAGACCAGACCTCTTCATTATGTAACCCCACAGACGAGCAACCCCAAGCGGAAAGTCAACCTCCCAGCACAAAGTACTACTCTCTCATTGAAATTAAGGATACATTCACCCAGCTGGAGGTTAGACAGGTGGAGCTGGAACAGCAAGTGATTACACTCCAGTCAGCACAGACCCAGACAACAGTCCAGCACAACAACAACCCTTTAACTAGACCTGGAGAGCTGGAGGTGGAGAGAGACATATCTAAACTCTGGACTGTAGTGAGACAAGATCAGGAGAAGAACAGAGCACTAGAGGAGAGGATCAGACTCCTGGAGGAGAGGGTGAGGGGAATGGCGTGTGACAGAGAATAACCCACTAGAGAGGTGGCCAACCCCGCAGAGAAGCCAGCAGAACAGCCCGCCTCAGCTCCCGACAAAGGTCTCGAACAGCAGAACAGTCCACCCCAGACCCTGACCATAGCGTCGGCATCACAGCTGACAGACAAATGAAGAACCCCAAGCCCAGGGGATCTCACCCCCTCTGAGCAACCTTCCTGTCAGCCACCCTGATAGCCCCCCCCCCCGCCCACACCGACTGAGGACATACACAAGACACAGATTGTACTCCTATATAGAAGAATGTCAGAGTGGATGTCTAAACTCTGGTATCCAAACACTCAACGTGCCCTAGACCTTCTGTCAGCCACATAATAATACACACAGGCATAAATGACCTGAGAGCCCAGCAGGAAAGGGTGGCCACAGCACTCAAGGGATTGATTGAAAAAGCTTCTTCTACTTTCCCCAACGCACAAGTGGTTATCTCCACCTTGCTACCACGAAAAGACTTCCACCCTGCTACCATACAGCAGGTAAACGCAAGTATTTCCCATGACTGTGCCTCAATTGAACCATGCCCACACCCCATTTAGACCCCCTCAGCTCAGACCTATGCCCCTCCTGCCCACCCCAAACCTCCCACTCCCGCAAAGAGGGCCTCAACATGGAAGTCACACATACGCCCAGGCCGTGAGCAGGCAAACAGGCCCAACCCCCACTCTTACACTAGACCAAGCCAATGGGATGTACCAGATGCTTAGCAGGCTCTGCTCACACTTACTGGCCTGAGGCCAAACAACACGACCAACAACATTGGACAATTTATGGAACACAAAGCCTTCACTATCTCGTCCTGGAATATCCAAGGCCTGAGGTCATCTGCCTTTGGCCTAAAGAGTAGGAACCTGGACTTCACCAAAGAAATCAGAAATACAGACATTGTCATCCTTCAAGAAACATGGTATAGAGGAGACAGATCCACTGGTTGCCCTCTAGGTTATAGAGAGCTGGTAGTCCCATCCACCAAACTACCAGGTGTGAAACAGGGAAGAGACTCAGGGGGTATTCTAATTTGGTATAGAGCAGACCTAAATCACACCAATTAGGACCTGGTTGAATCAGTTATAGAACCCATTGCCCTTTATGGTTGTGAGGTCTGGGGTCCTCTCACCAACCAATAATTCACAAAATGGGACAAACACCAAATTGAGACTGCATGCAGAATTCTGCAAAAATATCCTCTGTGTACAACGTAAAACACCAAATAATGCATGCAGAGCGGAATTAGGCCGATACCCGCTTATTATCAAAATCCAGATAAGAGCCGTTAAATTCTACAACCACCTAAAAGCAAGTGATTCACAAACCTTCCATAACAAAGCCATCACCTACAGAGAGATGAACCTGGAGAAGAGTCCCCTAAGCAAGCTGGTCCTGGGACTTTGTTCACAAACACACAGAGCAGAGGACAGCAACACAATTAGACCCAACCAAATCATGAGAAAACAAAAAGATAATTACTTGACACATTGGAAAGAATTAACAAAACAACTGAGCAAACTAGAATGCTATTTGGCTCTAAACAGAGAGTACACAGTGGCAGAATACCTGACTACTGTGACTGACCAAAACTTAAGGAAAGCTTTGACAATGTACAGACTCAGTGAGCATAGCCTTGCTATTGAGAAAGGTCACCGTAGGCAGACCTGGCTCTCAAGAGAATACAGGCTATGTGCACACGGCCCACAAAATGAGGTGGAAACTGAGCTGCACTTCCTATCCTCCTGCCAAATGTATGACCATATTAGAGACACATATTTCTCTCAGATTACACAGATCCACAAAGAATTTGAAAACAAATCCAATTTTGATAAACTCCCATATCTACTGGGTGAAATACCACAGTGTGCCATCACAGCAGCAGGATGTGTTACCTGTTACCACAAGAAAATGGCAACCAATGAAGAACAAACACCATTGTTAATACAACCCATATATATTTATGTTGATTTATTTTCCATTTTATACTTTAACCATTTGCACATCGTTACAACACTGTATATATACATAAAATGACATTTAAAATGTCTTTGTTCTTTTGGAACTTCTGTGAGAGTAATGTTTAATGTTAATTTGTTTTGTTTATTTCACTTTTGTTTAAAATCTACTTCACTTGCATAGGGAATGTTAACATATGTTTCCCATAACAATAAAGCCCCTTGAATTGAATTGAATTGAATTGAGAGAGAGAGGGGCAGCAGAGAGAGGGGAATGTTATATTTACATTTTCATTGAAAATGGACCCTGAGGATATTGTTGTTAATCGCTCCTCTCTCTTCATGTCGATTTTTACTCCTCAGCCTCAGGAGTTTTTCTACCCTAGAAATGTCAGAGAATTAAGGCGCATTTCTTTAGATTAATTTGATTAGCAGAGGCAGGGATTCCTTTGTGTTTTGACCCGTGGATATACAATTAGCTTGGCTGTGCGGAGCAGAGGCGTATTGTTGAGAGAGTCTCAGGCTGTCTCTCTGTTGGTCGGCCGGCCGGCCATTCTCCTGTGTGCTCTGGGCTATATGCTCAGCTTAATGCTGGTTACCTGAGAGAGATATGGAACAGAGAGGAAGAGAGGGAACAGACGGAGGGAGGAAGCCAGCCTGCAGCCCCGGGCCCCAGGTCTCTACGCCTCTTTAAGAAATGTCAACATAGAGGAAAAGTCTTAGTTCTCCGTCAGCACACTGAGAGGAGAGGAATAATGAGAGCCAGGTGGGGAGAAAGAGAGGGATAAAGCCCAGGTGATGATAAAATAGCTTTCCAAGCAGTAGTGTGTGTGTGTGTGTATTTGAACCCAATGGGGAATAGTATCATCTCATTAAAACCCACAGCTTGAGGGCAGTAGGGATATCTCCGTATTGTGAGGCAGAGACCAGGCTGATAAGATAAACTATCAATCTCTGACTTCCCTTCCCTCTCTCTATCTGTCTTTTTCTTTCTCTCCTCTCAGGTGGAAAGGGCGGCAAGAAAAAGAAGTCGAAGGGTGGGACAAAGACCTCCAAATCAAATGGGTCCTGTTGGGTCAACATGCCCCTGCCTCCCCCACCCATGCACCCTCTGCCAGGCACCGAGGTGGACCACTACCCCCAAGAGAACCATGGAGGAGGGTAAGATAATACTCTCTCTGTCTGGACACACGTCTATACCTACACCTATACACATCATATCATGATGCTACACAGGAAGTGAAATAATAACAAGGAACACATGCAGCCTCTCTTGTCTGTAAGGGATCTGAGGTCTGTCAGTGAACCACAGAGAGGAAAGCAAACCCTCTCCTAATTGTCTGTAACCAGCGTGGCTCTCTCTTTCCTGGAACTCTTCTATAACTCTAGTTTGTGTGTGTGTGTGTGTGTGTGTGTGTGTGTGTGTGTGTGTGTGTGTGTGTGTGTGTGTGTGTGTGTGTGTGTGTGTGTGTGTGTGTGTGGACGTGTTTAACTATTCTTGTGGGGACCTCAATTAGAATTACATTAAGGGTTAAGGTTAGGCGCTAGGGTTAGTGTTAGGGTTAGGGTTGGGAGCTAGGGTTAGGATTAAGGGTAGGTTTTTGGGTTAAGGTTAGGGTAAGGGTAGGTTTTTGGGTTAAGGTTAGGGTAAGGGTTAGGTTTTTGGGTTAGGATTTTGAATGGGACTGAATTGTGTGACCCCACAAGGTTAGCTGTACAAGACTGTGTGTGTGTGTGCGTGTGCACATACGTTTGTGTGTCTGTGTACTCAAGGAGAGCGCTAAGCACAGATGAGCAGCAGGCTGTTACATGGAGTAGTAAGCTCCCACTGCCTGTGCCTGTACTAGTCATACTGAGGAAACCTTGGTATTGCATGAAAAAGACACTGGGTTTTTGCCATAGACGTTTTTTTGGAGGAGTGCAGTGGGAAAACCTTGCCATACATGTTGGGGTAATACAGTAAGATGCAGTTAGGACTGTTGCTGTTCAAAGACATGTAATATTTCAAAATTATCATATTTTTCTTGGGTATCTGAGGGAGTGGATATATTTCTGCCTAAAACCTTAGGGTGATCACATGCACACATATCTTGCAGGCAGTTTCAGGAGCTTTGGCTGGTTTACCACCATTTAGGACAAAACAGCATGTGGTTAGATCTTATAATTTGATCTCACCATCCCATCCCTGCCAGTCGATTTATAATTACAAACAGCAGCAAATGTGTGTAATTCCCTCTTTCCCTCTGCTGAGAGATAGAACATCAGATAAGTGTTTTTAATGGTCTGGCAAAATACAAACTAGTAGACAAACAATTGTATTTGTCTGTTAGCTAAGCGTACCACACTAAGAGCAGGCCACCGTGCAATAGCAATAACACACTTACTTATAATTCTAAGCGCCTTAGACACACACATCCACAGAGAAGTTCAGTGTAAGGTTTTAGTCCGATTTACTCACATTGTCCATATTGCAGGTATGACAGCGACAGTTGGGCCCCGCCCCTTCCTGTTCAGACGTACCTCCGCCAGGGATTGGACGACGATATGGAGGAGGAGCGAGTGCCCACCCCGCCCCTCAGGGGAGTGACCTCCTCCCCAGCAGCAGCTCCCTACAGCCAACCGTCATCCTCCTCCCTTAGCTCCACCCACCACGAGGAGATGCAGTCCATGCTGCAGGCCCACCTGGATGAGCTGACCAGAGCCTACCAGTACCAAGTGGCCAAACAAACATGGTGAGCAGGAGAGAACTTACTGTGGATCTGTGAATGTCTTTTTTTACTGTGGATCTGTGAATGTCTTTTTTTTACTGTGGATCTGTGAATGTCTTTTTTTTACTGTGGATCTGTGAATGTATTTTTTTACTGTGGATCTGTGAATGTCTTTTTTTTACTGTGGATCTGTGAATGTCTTTTTTTACTGTGGATCTGTGAATGTCTTTTTTTACTGCGGATCTGTGAATGTCTTTTTTTGCTTTTTTTGAATGATATCTCTTTACTCTCTATGTAATCTCTTCTCATATCTGAGTCTGGCGAGAGAGAGACTACTTTCTATGTGTCTGTAGATCATGATATGATACAACAATTGTGCTTGCTACATGTTTTGAGTGTATTATGTATCCACTGGGAATTGAATTACTTTGTGTTCTTTTGAATTGCCACAGGTACTTGTTAGACTAAACTGCCTATGATATTTCAATCATGAGAAATTCACCTGGAAATGTCTGCTTTGTGCTGTGGATGAATGAGCTGTCATTCTCTCCAATTGATCTAGATGCTTTTGCATATCAATAGCCAGTGTTTTTGAGTGTTTCATATCAGTGTGGTATTTAGTTATGTCACCCTAGTTTCATGTTTCCTGCTAAATATAAAAACAGCCCTTTATTGATTACACCTCATTGGGAAACTTGTCATGTCAATAGGAAAACGTGTTGAGAGGGTAATGATGGGGTTTGGCCTAGCGAGCTGCTCTGACAACAGGAAGAAGAGCTGCTAATTACATGGGTGTCTCATCCGTAGTGGGGCGAGGTGTGAGGCGAGGCTTCAGATGGGACAGCTGTGGGGGAGATAACAGACATGTTACTGACAGCCCTGCCCAGCCCGTCATTCTTCTCCCTTCACCCAGACAATTACCAGTCCATTGTGCTAGTGCGAGCATGAGCGCCGCGGAATTAGCCGAAGCAATCGCCGTGATGGAAAATAATTTATTCAATCTCTCACACACAGACACTCACTCGCCCATGCTGAACGGGGCCCTAGTACTGCACTTTGGTATTTGGTTGTTCATGTTTTGGCCTTTACTTCCTGTCTGTTAGTGTCTTTATCTACCGCTCTGTGTCTAGCCTCAGAGCCATAACATGTTCCCTCATGTTCTATACAGGCATATGAAGGGCAGCCAACACCCGCCCAAGGCCCCTGTCCCTCCGATGGGGTACGTGTCTAGCATGCTGGGGTCTGACCTGGGGACCAACGTCCCGTGTGAGGAAGAGGAGGAGGATGAAGCCTACAGAGTGTCACGTCAGCTTTGTGGCTTTGGCTACACGGCTGGATGCAGCATGGACAACCTGGAGGGCTCAGGTGAGACACACTCTCACACACACACACACACACACACACACACACACACACACACACACACACACACACACACACACACACACACACACACACATACCCATAAGCACACACTCAGATTATGCCCCTCATCTCTTCACAGTACAGTCAGGTGCTCACGTCTTTACATCGAGCAGGACGGCAAAGATTTGGGAGCAGTGAGACAAAATGCAATAGCAATATGGTTTTATTCAGTCACACTTATGGAGACTAAATGCCTCGCACATTATGCAGTTTCGACTGACAGCTTTTTGATTTCCAATTTTCTCAACCGTACCGTGTCATACTCAGACCCATATTGTCTGATTGTTTCATATTGTGATATTAAGACTCATTCATTTTAACAAGGAATTGAATGAAAGTGAAAGAAAGGAAAGATTTACTGCCGACTCATGAGTGAAATCCATCTCCATTAAAGAAAGAAACTTCAGAAGGAAGCAATCATTTCTCTACGATATCTAATTTAGGCTTTTTGTTTCAATCACTCGATGCCATTTCAAGTTTATGACCATATTGTCTAAACACTTGATCTATTAGCCTATCTAATGTTCTGAATGAAAGCTAATGACTCTGAAGAGTGTCTGACATCAAAAGCTATGAGGAGAGTGAGAGCACAAGGTGTGGGGACTTCAGATCCAGAGGTCAAGAGTGTGATGTGTTTTTGTAGACCACCGTTCAGTCCTAGTCAGTTTTCTGGGAAATGATGGTAAATAATGCGTATTGGCTGAGACACAGGGGACTGTGCTGATATACTGTGGTGTATCTATGATAAATTAGGTGATGTACAGTAATCTGCTGTGTTGCCTCTATGGGGAGAAGGTTACGCTGGATCAGCTTATCTCTATCTCAATGGTCTCTCCTCTGTCTCCTCTTCCGCAGAGACCAGGCCAACACACACACAGAGAAAAGGCCAATGCATTTAGGATGGGAGCCAGGAATTATAACCACATCTTATCCTTTACCTTGAATTGTCAAGATGTGAAAGTTTACCCATACTACCCACACAAACAGTCTTATCTAGGAAGGATTATTGCACTGATTTTTACCCCCTCTCCTCTCTTCCTCTCCTCAGTAAATTTGACTTACAACATTTATTTTTTCATACTTCTGTTCATTTTTGTACTTTCACTGACTTCTAACATAGAGGTTAGCAGTTCAAAAGCTATGATAATTAGTAATTGCTTGCAAATCTAAACTGAGTAGCTATGTTTTGCATCTCTCTAATTCTCTGTCCCTGTGTACCTGTACTCTCTCCATCGCCCCCTGTAGGTAAAGGCTACACCCAGCGGGGTCGACCAGGCAGCTCAGGCTCCGCAGAGAGCAGTGCTCTGGGCACACAGAGCCTCGGTCACCAGAGGGCAACACAAACTGGACGCAAACCCCGGGTAGAAACTGTTGGGACACTGCCCCACCAGAGAGACTCCCCCACAGAAGGTATTGAGTTGCACAACCCCCTTTTGCCCTCAGAACAGCCTCAATTCGACGGGGCATGGACTCTACAAGGTGCGAGCGTCCCACAGTGATGCTGGCCCATGTTGACTCCAATGCTTCCCACAGTTGTGTCAAGTTGGCTGGATGTCCTTTGGGTGGTCGATCATTCTTGATACACACGGGAAACTGTTGAGCGTGAAAAACCCAACAGTGTTGCAGTTCTTGACACAAACCGGTGTGCCTGGCACCTACTACCATACACCGTTCAATGGCACTTAAATATTTTGTCTTGCCCATTCACCCTCTGCAGGGCACACATACACAATACATGTCTTCTCCACTTCGTCTACACTGATTGAAGTGGATTTAATAAGTGACATCAATAAGGGATCATAGCTTTGACCTGGTCAGTTTATGTTATGGAATGTTTTGTCCATTCAGTGACATGTTCCACCGATTACAAAGGCCACTGTGTATAATCCATCTTGGGGGCAGTATTAACCTGATTATCATGTCCTCCTCTCCCTCCTCAGTGGCCGCTCCTGCCCCTGAGCCTGTCCACAGTGTGGGGGCAAGGCTGCATGGGTCATGGGCGTCTGGGGGCTCGGACCCCCCAGAAGAGTGTATGGTCTCAACGCTGGAGCGGCAGCATATGGCCTCCTGGAGCGGCAGATCCTCCAACATGGGCACCCTGGGCAGGGCACGTCACAGGGCTGCAGCTGGGGCTGGCACAGACCACCCACACAACGGCCACCCGCCTCCCAACAGCACCGATAATAGCTATGGGGAACGATGTACGTATTCAGGCTCTCCGTAGTCACACAATTATACTGTTTCCGGTTGTTGTAAAGCAATTTACTGTTGGTTATATGTGATATACTGTATCATCACATGAGATTCACACTTTTGTCTGTCTGTTTGTCTTCATCTCTCAGAGTCTTTGTGATGAGTGCTGCCTGTCCCAGGACACCTTGTCTATAAGTGCAATGAGATTTCCCCTCTGCAAATGCTACAGGATGGAGGATGAAGAGATGGAAGGAAGACGAAAGAGAGAGAAAGAGGGAGCGAGAGAGAAGCGCAAAGCTGTAAATGTGATGTACAGACACAAAGACACTTCTCACTGTGTTCTTTTTACAGTGTTACTTTCATCCCTCCTTCCAAAAGAATATACTGTATATCACATGCCCCTCCTGTTTCATGTCACATGATGTACAGTAACTCACTCTACATGAATGAAGAAGAAAAATCCCTACATTTAAGCTACTGACTCATGAAAGTGAAAGGACTTGCATTTCTTGTAAATAGGTTTTGTATTTTCAGTTTTTACATTTTTTGGGGGGGTTGCTTTGCTGTGCAAGCCAAAATCTGACATTGAAGTTGTCTTGTTTACTTGTAATTTGACATTGTGAATTGATGGACTGTGGTGACACATTTGTTTTTCATTCGTGCTCGAAATATCTGCTTAATTTTGATGAAACTACTGTATTGTTGTTTACTTTTGCACAGAGCGTTTTGTGATGAGAAGCACAAAGTCATCCGTTGACGGTTCAGAAGAATGATGAAGAGGAGTGTCTATAATATAACTTACATTTAAAGAAATATAATATATGACACAGCAAATGCTTTTCAGAGATGCAGATGTATTGAGAGATATGAGAAACAGAAAGAAAGACATTAAAAAGACACCCACATAGAATTATGATGTTTTGTTTTTCATGGGGATATGATATGGCAGATGTGCAATGTTTCCCATACACTATATGCTCATGACAGTGAGGCAGCAGTACTTAGAACCCTCCAAATAATGACAGTTCAGAATAATTGATAAAAGGTTAAACCGTCTATGTGTAACATTTAAAATGGAACTGTTGATGCAGAGGCAGAGGACAGTAGCTAGTTGTTGACAGGGAGGTGTTGGGATTATAGAGCACCACTCAGGTGTGGTCAGGTGTGGACAGCTGTGTGCACAGATGGACTCTGTCAGTGTTGCCCATGGGAACAGAGTGATAACATAGTGAGACGGGCCTTAAGATGAAGAGATGTCGACCTTTAGACGTCTAGCTAATCCCGGACTGGGATTCCATAGCTCCGAGTGACTGGCCAGCATGATTAACAACAATATGCAATTAGATTATAATAATAGACCCATCATAGATGTGATGGCTGTCTGTTTTAATCCTACCGGTGCAGTAATAATGTGGCCCCTCTATCACTCTAGTAAAAGACTGGTAACAGATGAACGCGCATCAGGACATGTATGGTTACCTAGGCATAGGGGGCCCCTAACCAAGTGAGGATATCCTTAACACTGTAACCAGTCACGGAGGGCAGCTGGTTGCTAGTTTTCGTTTACGAGATTCATAATGCAGTGTTTTGATTCCCTTCTTTGTGTGGTTCTTTTCTGGTTGTTCTTTGTATTGGCTCCACCTGTAAAAACTCTGTACCTGCCAGAGTCCGGTCTGCCCTCAGGAATACACGTGGAGTGTGGCCAATCCTACGATACAAATAAAACGTGTATGTGGAATCAACCATGAGTCTCTGTGCTATGCATGTGAGTTGATGGTCCAAGATATTCTCCTCATATGATAAATGTTCATACTGATTTTATTAATACTGATTTTCCCATTAGGACATTATGTGCATACACTTGTAAGCTCTACATTAGCATAAAGCACACACTTTTAACAGGATCAGAGATTAGTTACATATGAAAAAGAACAGTGCTTAGTCAAAGCTAATGGGAAAATCAAATAATTATTACTCCATTTTAATGCATCCATCCATTCACTCTCCCTTTTCCTACACCAGAACACATTAACTTGCTGGAAGAAATGCCAGTCATCCATTTACCAATAACATATTGAACACAGCTGTAGCCTCTGCGATGTGGGGATTTCATGAAACAACGACAGATGAGTATGACGATGATGATGATTCTCAATCAATCAATCAAAATTTATTTATAAAGCGCTTTTTACATCAGCCGATGTCACAAAGTGCTATACAGAAACCCAGCCTAAAACCCCAAACAGCAAGCAATGCAGATGTAGAAGCACGGTGGCTAGGAAAAACTCCCTAGAAAGGCAAAACCTAGGAAGAAACCTAGAGAGGAACCAGGCTCTGAGGGGTGGCCAGTCCTCTTCTGGCTGTGCCGGGTGGAGATTAAAACAATTTATGGCCATTAAGGCCAGTTCTTTCTCCAAGATGTTCAAATGTTCATAGATGACCAGCAGGGTCAAATAATAATAAAAGTAGTTGTGGAGGTTGCAACAGGTAAATACATCAGCAGTGAATGTCACTTGGTTTTTCAGTGCAATAGAGCGAGAGTGAGGTGAAAACAGCAGGTCTGGGACAGGGTGGCACGTCCAATGAACAGGTCAGGGTTCCATAACCGCAGGCAGAGGAGTTGAAACCGGTGCAGCAGCACAACCAGGTGGACTGGGGACAGCTAGGAGTCATCAGGACAGGTGGTCCTGAAGCATGGTCCTCCGGGTAGGCTCAGGTCCTCCGGGAGAGGAGGTAGAGTGGGAGAGAGAGCGAATTAGAGGGAGCATACTTAAATTCACACAAGACACTGGATAATAACATCAGATTTAACAAACTGACCCTAGCCCCCTGGCACATAGACTATTGCAGCATAGGTACTGGAGGCTGAGACAGGGGGGTCAGGAGACACTGTGGCCCCCTCCGACAATACCCAGACAATACCCCCGGACAGGGCCAAACCAGGCAGGATATAACCTCACCCACTCTGCCAAGCACAGCCCCTACACCAATAGGGGGATATCAACAACCACCAACTTACTACCCTGAGACAAGGCTGAGTATAGTCCACGAAAAGATCCCCTCCACTGCACAAGCCAGAGGGGGCGACAAACCGGACAGGAAGTGACGCACCCCTCCTAGGAATGGCATGGAAAGCACCAGTAAGCCAGTGACTCAGCCCCCGTAATAGGGTCAGAGGCAGAGAATCCCAATGGAGAGACGGGAACCGGCCAGGCAGAGACAGCAAGGGTGGTTCGTCGCTCCAGAGCCTTGCTGTTCACCCTTGCACCCCTGGGCCAGACTACACTCAATCATAGGACATACTGAAGAGGTGAGTCTTCAGTAAAGACTTAAAGATTGAGACAGAGTCTGCGTCTCTCACATGGATAGGCAGACCATTCCATAAAAATTGAGCTCTATAGGAGAAAGCCCTTCCTCCACCTGTTTGCTTAGAGATTCTAGGGACAATAAGGAGGCCTGCGTCTTGTGACCGGAGCGTACGTGTAGGTATGTACGGCAGGACCAAATCTGAGAGATAAGTAGGAGCAAGCCCATGTAATGCTTTGTAGGTTAGCAGTAAAACCTTGAAATCAGCCCTAGCCTTAACAGGAAGCCAGTGTAGAGAGGCTAGCACAGGAGTAATATGATCAAATCTTTTGGTTCTAGTCAGGATTCTAGCAGCCGTGTTTAGCACTAATTGAAGTTTATTTAGTGCTTTATCCGGGTAGCCGGAGAGTAGAGCATTGCAGTAATCTAATCTAGAAGTGACAAAAGCATGGATTAGCTTTTCCGCATCATTTTTGGACAAAAAATGTCTGATTTTTGCAATGTTACGAAGATGGAAAAAAGCTATCCTTGAAATATTCTTGATATGTTCATTAAAAGAGAGATCAGGGTCCAGAGTAATGCCAAGGTCCTTCACAGTTTTTTGGGAGACGACTGTACAACCATCAAGATTAATTGTCAGATCCAAAAGCAGATCTCTTTGTTTCTTGGGACCTAGAACTAGCATCTCTGTTTTGTCAGAATTTAAAAGTAAAAAATTTGCCGCCATCCACTTCCTTATGTCTGAAACACAGGCTTCCAGGGCAATTTTGGTGCATCACCATGTTTCATCGAAATGTACAGCTGTGTGTCGTCCGCATAGCAATGGAAGTTAACATTATGTTTCCGAATGACATCACCAAGGGGTAAAATATATAGTGAAAACAAAAGTGGCCCCAAAACGGAACCTTGAGGAACACCGAAACTTACAATTGATTTGTCAGAGGACAAACCATCCACGGAGACAAACTGATATCTCTCCGACAAATAAGATCTAAACCAGGCAAGAACTTGTCCGTGTAGACCAATTAAGGTTTCCAATCTCTCCAAAAGAATATGATGGTCGATGGTGTCAAAAGCAGCACTAAGGTCTAAGAGCACGAGGACCGATGCAGAGCCCTGGTCTGACGCCATTAAAAGGTCGTTTACCACTTTCACAAGTGCAGTCTCAGTGCTATGATAGGGTCTAAAACCAGACTGAAGTGTTTTGTATACATTATTTGTCTTCAGGAAGGCAGTGAGTTGCTGCGCAACAGCTTTTTCTAAGATTTTTGAGAGAAATGGGAGATTCGATATAGGCCGATAGTTTTTTACATTTTCTGGGTCAAGGCTTGGCTTTTTCAAGAGCAGCTTTATTACTGCCACTTTTAGAGAGTTTGGTACACATCCGGTGGAGAGGGAGCCATTTATTATGTTCAGCATAGGAGGGCCGAGCACAGGAAGTAGCTCTTTCAGTAGTTTAGTTGGAATAGGGTCCAGTATGCAGGTTGAAGGTTTAGAGGCCACGACAATTTTCATGAATGTGTCAAGAGATATAGGATTAAAACACTTGAGTGTCTCCATTGATCCCAGGTCCTGGCAGTTCTGTGCAGACTCAGGACAGCTGAGCTTTGGGGAAATATGCAGATTCAAAAAGGAGTCTGTAATTTGCTTTCTAATGATAAAGATCTTTTCGTTGAAGAAGTTCATGAATTCATCGCTGCTGAAGTGAAAGGCATCCTCTCTTGGGGAATGCTGCTTTTTAGTTAGCTTTGCAACAGTATCAAATAGAAATTTAGGATTATTCTTATTCTCCTCAATTAGGTTGGAAAAATAGGATGATCGAGCAGCAATGAGGACTTTTCGATATTGCACTGTACTTTCTTTCCAAGCTAGTAGGAAGACTTCCAGTTTGGTGGAGCGCCATTTCCGTTCCAGCTTTCTGCAAGCTTGCTTCAGAGCTCGGGTATTTTCTGTGTACCAGGGAGCTAGTTTCTTTTGGCAAATGTTTTTTGTTTTTAGGGGTGCGACTACATCTAAAGTATTACGCAAGGTTAAATTTAGATCCTCAGTTTGATTGTTAACTGATTTTTGTACTCCGACGTCCTTGGATAGGTGGAAGGAGTCTGGAAGGGCGTCTAGGAATCTTTGGGTTGTCCGAGAATTTATAGCACGGCTTTTGATGATCCTTGGTTGGGGTCTAAGCAGATTATTTGTTGCGATTGCAAACGAAATAAAATGGTGGTCCGATAGACCAGGATTATGAGGAAAAACATTTAGATCCACAATATTTATTCCACGGGACAGAACTAGATCCAGTGTATGATTGTGGCAATGAGTAGGTCCGGAGACATGTTGGTCAAAACCCACTGAGTCGATGATGGCGCCGAAAGCCTTTTGTAGTGGATCTGTGGACTTTTCCATGTGAATGTTAAAGTCACCAAAAATTAGAATATTATCTGCCATGACTACAAGGTCTGATAGGAATTCAGAGAACTCAGTAAGGAACTCTGTATAAGGCCCAGGAGGCCTGTAAACAGTAGCTATAAAAAGTGATTGAGTGGGCTGCTTAGATTCAATGACTAGAAGCTCAAAAGATGAAAACGCTGTCCTTTTTTGGGGGTAAATTGAAATTTGCTATCGTAAATGTTAGCAACACCTCCGCCTTTGCGGGATGCGCGGGGGACATGGTCACTAGTGTAACCAGGAGGAGAGGCCTCGTTTAACACAGTAAATTCATCAGGCTTAAGCCATGTTTCAGTCAGGCCAATCACATCAAGATTATGGTCAGTGATTAGTTCATTGACTATAACTGCCTTGGAAGTGAGGGATCTAACATTAAGTAACCCTATTTTAAGAAGTGAGATATCACAACCTCTTTCAATAATGACAGGAATGGAGGAGGTCTTTATTCCAGTGAGATTACTAAGGCGAACACCACCATGTTTAGGTTTGCGCAACCTAGATCGAGGCACAGACACGGTCTCAATGGGGCTAACTGAGCTGACTACACTGACTATGCTAGTGGCAGACTCCACTAAACTGGCAGGCTGGCTAACAGCCTGCTCCCTGGCCTGCACCCTATCTCATAGTGGAGCTAGAGGAGTTAGAGCCTCGTCTATGTTCATAGATAAAATAAGAGCACCCCTCCAGCTAGGATGGAGTCCGTCACTCCTCAGCAGGCCAGGCTTGGTCCTGTTCGTGGGTGAGTCCCAGAAAGAGGGCCAATTGTCTACAAATTCTATCCTTTGGGAGGGGCAAAAAAACAGTTTTCAACCAGCGATTGAGTTGTGAGACTCTGCTGTAGAGCTCATCACTCCCCCTAACTGGGAGGGGGCCAGAGACAATTACTCGATGCCGACACATCTTTCTAGCTAATTTACACACAGAAGCTATGTTGTGCTTGGTGACCTCTGACTGTTTCATCCTAACATCGTTGGTGCCGACGTGGATAACAATATCTCTATATTCTCTACACTCGCCACATTTATTTTTAGCCAGCACCATCTTTAGATTAGCCTTTACGTCGGTAGCCCTGCCCCCTGGTAAACAGTGTATAATCGCTGGATGATTCTTAAATCTAATATTGCGGGTAATGGAGTCTCTGGCTCCGACTCGTTGCTTAATGGGGAGAACGGGTTGAAAGTTTCTGTCGGCTGAATGAGCGACACCGGTTGAACATGCCGACTGCATTTCTTTCCAGAAGCCCTGAGAAAAATGTCCGGCTGCGTGGACTGTGCGAGGGGATTTTTACTAGTAACTGTACTTACTGGTGACACAGACGCAATTTCATCCTTTCCTACACTTATATTGCCCTTGCCTAACGATTGCGTCTGAAGCTGGGCTTGCAGCGAGGCTATCCTCGCCATAAGGCAATAGTTTTCCTGTATGTGATGAATACAGTGACTGCAGTTAACGTCAGATGACATAGTGTTAATAATGTTACTACTTAGCTTCGGCTGATGGAAGTCCTGTAGAACCATGTCCAGATAAAGCGTCCGGGATAAAAAAGTTGAATGAAAAAATGAAATAAATTATAATACAAAAACGTAGAAAAAAATAATTAAGACGTTGGAAAAATGTGTTAAATCAAAATAGATTTAAACAGTTATAAAAACGTAAAACTTGGCAGGTAGCCAAGAAGTAACAAACAGCAGCTCAGAGACAAACGAAACGCTCAAAACGGAAATGACGTATTTCCCTTGGAGAAATACATTCTCTCCTTTATTCCAATTATTTTCCATCATCTTTTTGGGATTTTGTAAATGCATGTGAATTCAGTGGTGATTACATTTCACACATGCTCGTTGTTAGCAGTCGACACCGTAGCTCCTTTACCGCATTCGAGAAATGCAATTGCATTGATTTATAGAGTTAGGGTGGCTTTTCCTGGGACATCCATGCCTTTCAACTCCATTTGTCATATAATGTACTGTACTCACTACACCTAATGAATCACAACTGCTACATGAGATCACATTAGTACTACAAATATCCAAATCACTGTTGCATACTGCATTGGCTCCAGCCTCTGTCACATACGGTACATCTCTCATCTCTCTGGGCTAAGCCTGGCTGTTCCTACTGGCCGAACAGAGAGGAACATTACACAACTCTACTGACGATATTGGAAGATATAAAGTATTCCACCCGCACATTTCTACCTGCATCTTTCTGTAATATTACCCTTCTTTACACCCAGTGTAATAACGATTAACCTTGACAGCTTAGTCATCACGTGTAACACCTTTCTTCAGTGTTCCCATTCCGTGTGTGGACAAAACCTTTGAAATGATTCCATGGAGACATGGTCTTGGAGCTAGAACAGCTCATCCATGACTCATGAAATTTGGCTATTTGTAAAGTTTGAACAGTGTGCTTGTGTGATGTGATTACATGGGAGCCACATGACAGCAGACCACGGAGGGAAGGAGAGGATGGAGGTCGCAGTCTACAGCACCATTACCCCAGGTGGAGGGGGCGGAGAGGGACCGAGGCTACAGAACCATTACCCCAGGTGGAGGGGGCAGAGGCCCTAGGCTACAGCACCATAAACCCAGGTGGAGGGGTGGAGGCCCCTCACGTTGTTGTAACACCATCATTTTGAGTTGCAAAAACGGTTTGAATGGTCTGCTGGCTCCCAGTGGCCAACTTTTGATTGGATGTTAAATTTCAAGCAGTGGAGGACCATCCTCAGTGAATTTCATTAAAAAAAATAGTGAAACATTAAAAAAGTTAGATAGAACTATACTAAATATAGTCACATCACCAAATAATTGATTAAAACACACTGTTTTTCAATAAAGGTCTATAGTAGCCTCAACAGCACTCTGTAGGGTAGCACCATGGTGTAGCCAGAGGACAGCTAGTTTCCGTCCTCCTCTGGGTACATTGACTTCAATACAAAACCTAGGAGGCTCATGGTTCTCACCCCCCATAGACTTACACAGTAATTATGACAACTTTTGGAGGATGTCCTCAAACCTATCAGAGCTCTTGCAGCATGAACTGACAAGTTGTCCACCCAATGAAAGAACAAATCTAGTACTGAAAGCATAAGCTATAGTTAGCTAGCACTGCAGGGCATAACATGTGGTGAGAAGCTGAGAAAGACATTAGTTGAACAGTTTTGAACAAATTAATTTCTTAAAATATGAAGGAGAAGCGAGAGAGATTTTCTTGTATTTTTTTCACTTTCACTGTCACTTATGAATGCAGATAGCTTACTTAAATACCCAGCTCAAACAGATAGGGATGCTATGTTAGCTAGCTGGCTATGGCTATCTAACACCACTGGAACAAGTCAAGGTAAGCTTTTGGTTTTATTCATTTATTGCCACCTGTGCCCGCCGGTGTAACTGCTTGCTGATTGTACACTGTACTGCATGATTATAGCTGGTTTACTAACGTGTTAGTTCTGACGTTAGCTAATATGGTGAAAACGACTGTGGGCTGTGTGTAGAGAGGTTAGAGATGATATGAAGGTTTGGCTTGGAAAGTTTTTTTCGCCTGGTCATAAACAGCTGATGTCTTGTCCAACAGCGAAGGGAAAAAGTGAGAGGAGGAGAGCGTGTACTGTAGATGCGTGAAGGAATTACAATGAGCTAAGTGATCATGCTGTTTGTATGTGGCTGCTATGAAAGTGAACTGTGTTTGCGTGGGATCAGGGGTGTATTCATTCTGCTGATTCTGTTTAAAAATGTTTCTTAAATGGAAGCAAATGGAACTAAATGGGGATAAACATACATGAATTTGTCCAATAGAAACTCTCGTTTCCAACTGTTGGACTAATGATTACACCCTAGATCATCTAGATGCAGGCAAGTATTTTTAGTATTTCCCTGGGGATACATTTGTGCATCCAGGAGGAGCAGAGGACACACAGGAAAACAAGCTTTTCGACATGTAAAATCGAGAATGAACTGCACTTATTTTATTGTACTTTATACGATTTGACAGCTATACTGTTTAATAAAACTTGAATGGCTATTTAGGAAATGTTACCTTCAAAGCTTGGAAAATGCGACAAGATAAGTTGTATTCTTTAAATACAGTGTCTTATAAGACCATGTGGGCTGGTCATCCTGAAGATACATGACACTATAATAGTAAAATAAATCAAATAAAAATGTATCAAACTTTGTGTCCATCATCTAGTCAACAATGTATGAACCACCTCAAGACCTTGAGTCCTACATGCAGGAATATGTAAGAACAGGGAGGGACGGCACAAGCTCACATTCACTTAACCTGTACCATGGAAGATAGCTTGTTGGAGTTTCAGATAAGATGAGACTGTGTGTCAAACAGTACCCGCTGCAGCAGGTGAAACTTTTACCGATCTTCAGTAAAGTAAAAATACTTTAAAGTACTACTTAAGTCGATTTTTGGGGTTTCTTTACTATTTATATTTTTGACTACTTTTACTTCACTACATTCCTAAAGAAAATACTGTACTTATTACTGTGTACATTGTCCCTGAAAACACACATTTCTAGTTCATTTTTGAATGCTTAGCACAGGCGTGGCCAACCAGTCAGAGACTGAGATCCTCTTCAAATCTGGCTTGTATTCCGTTGTTGCCACTCAAAGCAATTCTTTTACATGTATGTCAGTCAGAAGAGATCGATGCTTTGATTTCACATGTTTCAGGGTAGAAAAAAGAGACTCGCAGACACATGTTGAACCAAACATTGACAGTATCTTGAGCGCAGCCCGTTTGACATTGGGGTATTTTTCCATTGGCACACTTTTCCAGAACTCAATGGTCCCTTCCCTTAAAGCAGGTTTCAGTTGGTCCTCCTCACAAAGATCGATCATCTCCAACTCAGCCGCAGCTTCACCTGTGACTAGCGGAGATTTCAAACAGTCCGTCTCCGTATTAAAAGGGTCGATGAGGAACGTGATATGTGGCCTTTTCAGTTGTAGATCACGAAACCGGGTCACAAAGTTTTCGTGTAGGTTTTCAACCAGTGTTGCATATCTGGCTGTTTGCTTATTCAGGGCGGCTCTAGTGACTTGCCCGCTGGCTTTTAGCAGAGCGGGAAAATGCGCTAAATCTCCCTTTTGAATATGCGTCTTGAACAGCTTCAGTTTGTTGACAAACGCGAACACACTTTGATATGAACATAAGAGCCGCATGACACCAGGTTAAGAGCGTGGTTGGCCAGGGGTTGGCCAGGCCTGGATTAGCAGAACAGGAAAATTGTGAAATTCACGCACTTATCAAGAGAACACGTGGTCATCCATTCTGCCTATGTTCTGGCAGAATCACTAAATACAAATGCATATTTTGTAAATAAATAATCCCCCCTCAACAAACTTTACAGCTGGCACTATGCATTCGGGCAGGTAGCGTTCTCCTGGCATCCGCCAAACCCAGATTCGTTCGTCGGACTACCAGATGGTGAAGCGTGATTCCTTACTCCAGAGAATGCGTTTTCACTGCTGATGTCTGAGTGTTGGAGTGTTCCCCTGGCTATCCATCTGCTTTGCTTAATATAAGGTAATTTATAAATTATTTTAGATAATTTATACTTTTACTTAGGTATATTTGAGCAATTACAGTAATTTTACTTTTGATACTTAAGTATATTTAAAACCAAATACTTTTAGACTTTTACTCAAGTAGTATTTTACTGGGTGACTTTCATTTTTACTTGAGTAACTTTCTATTAAGGTATCTATACTTTTACTCAAGTATGACAATTGGGTACTTTTTCCACCACTGCAGATCTTTGATGATGAGATCCTGCAACCAATATCACCCAAACATGACTGCTGTGACAATTGTGCTACCTCATGGAACAGCAAGGACATATGTGAGGGCAATTCAAGTCCTTTGGAGAGGCATGCAGGACAACAATTACAAACAAGACATAGGCTGGTCAGTGAAGAGCATAGGCAATACCTGAGAGAGAAATTAAAGCACCCAACTGAGATGGCGGACACAGGTGTTCATGGGAGTGTCTATGTTTATTGCACGTCATCCAATGAGGGTAACCCTGACAAAATCATTGACATCATTCTGAATGCAATTCCCTTACTTTTCTGAATTTAGGAATTTTTTTCCGTTCTGCCCATTTCTGATGCGAGACATGCAAAGTAATACTATGATACTATAATACTATACTAATAATACTATGCATAGCCCTACTGTCTATCATCACTGAGGTTTTGGAGGATTATGTGTATTTTTGAGTTTCCTACATCACTTGACTTCCAGATTGAATCCAGATTTGGAAACATCAATTTTTGGATGATAACCTTAAATAAAAGAAAACTAAGGTTTTAATATCGGAGACTATCATCATGCATTATGCAACAAATCTGAAATTATTAACTTTGTGTATGTGCCACATAAAATGGGCTTCATCAGTTTATCAGTAAATGAAAAAAAAAATAACTATGTATAAATTATCTAGGCTACGATTGTCACTATGATCAACTGAAAATATTATTAAATGTAGCATACATGAGCCTGTAGGACTTGTGAAACACTGTTTACGGCCTCTAAGATAAATCTATGAAGAGTGTAATGTTTATTACTGGGATACAAACAAACAAACAATAAAGCAAAAGTTCACTTGTAGCTGCATGGCCTATTGCATTGACAAAAGTTAGCTGTAGATTTGCTATATTGTTCGAAAGGTGGAACACTGTCTTTAACCATGCGGTGATCCCTTTTGTTGTCACTTACAGCCGATGATGCATCAATAAACGGTGCATGTTGCGGTTGAATTCCTATATCTGGTCATCTGTTGCTGGGGCTGGGTCCCTGAAAAGGCCAGCCAGGTCACCCGTGATACAAGTCATTATTCAAAGTACATCCATGTCTGAGGACGTCGGGAGATGACACGGAAACCAGCCACTAGGGACAACAATGAGCGTTGTTACCTTCTAGTAAGTTTCGGTTAAGCATCTGCCTCTGATTTCAAAGGTTCCAAGTTCAAATCAAGCGATATAAATGTATCCCAAACCTTACCTTAAACATTCAGAGTTAATGCCTAAACTTCTTCTTAAACACTTCCAAATTTGACGTTTGGAACAACTTAGAAATTTGACGTTTGAGAAACATGGCTGAAAGTCTAATTCTGACGAGAGACTGTGAGAGCTGGTAGCAGCTGGCCTCCTCTCACTGGACTCTCTGTGCTTTCCTGAACAGACACTCTATAAGTACTTCTGGGGGTTGAGACAGCTGCGGCAAATCTTTTCATTCTAACTCTAGAATTTGCTCTTTCCCCCACAAACAGACAATTCTTTCCACGTCATTGGCCCTTCTTTTATATTTGAGTAGAAGATTGCGACAGGAGCCCCATACTGCTTTTGAAAACCCATCAATCAGCGTGACAGGTCCCATTATCTCTTCTAAAGCCAGTGTGTAGTCCAATCGCAATAAAATACGATTTACCTTGCAAAAGGTTATGTTTGTTCCTGTTATAGTCGTACGGTTCACCACAAACACGGCATACAGCAACATATTTTGATGGGGTTTTAATCAGCAATTTCTCAGCCATCCTCACACTCTGTTGCACCTACTTTATTTAACATTTATTTAATTAGGCATGTCAATTAAGAACAAATTCTTATTTACAATGACAGTCTACCCCGGCCTTCCCTAACACACTGGGGCAATTGTGCGCCGCTCTAATGGACTCCCGATTACTGCCTGTTTATGATACAGCCCGGGTTCGAACCAGAGCCTACAATGACGCCTGTAGCACTGAGATGCAGTGCCTTAGACCGCTGCACCACTCGGGAGTCCCCACACTAATTTGGTAAGCACCTCCGCCCAAACAAGGCATTTGATTGGTTTGACGTTTTGCGAGGCGTCACTGATTTACACTGATTTTTTAGCTGATTTTGTGCCATGGACTTCCCCAGGCTTGCCTGGTTCTCGACGAGCCTAGGTGAACCTGAGGATCCTTGTGTTGTGTGATGAAAAGACTATTACCTGTGCATTGTCACAATGCTTGAATTCATTTTGTGCAATTGTGCAATGCAGATGTACTTGAAAAGCCCATAAAAATACAGTATGTTGTAGTTGAAAAGTATAAAAATCATATATGAACAGGATTTCTGTATGTCGGATACATACTGTAGATGTGTGCTCTGATAAAGTGTTGTAGGCCTACTGGGGTGACAGCCTTCAATTTCACTCTTTCAGCCACACTGGCATTCTCCAGCATTTAAATAGCCTTGGTTTTATCAAGGACAGCCCTTTGTGAACAGAGGGAAGTGAGAGTGCACTGAAAACATTCAGAAATGTTAAATGAAAACAAGGAAACATACACGCACAACACACACACACACACACACCTGCAGTATCTAAGAAACCACGTTGAATAGACATCAGGCAGTTGTCCTTGAATAGAAATCACGGTGGGACCAAGACAAAGGTTTTCTTTGCCGCTGGATTTCAGAGTATCCAATAGCCTGTTATCTGTAAACGAAAGAATAACATTGAACTAATTGGCAGCACAGAAAAACAAACAGTATCTTAAATTCATATTTTTGATTCTATGTCTGTCTATTTATTTTTCTTGGCATTTCAGCTCATAAATTAACTCATTTCCTAGCCATTTCACGTACTGTAGTCAACTGTCACTACTCCAGCTGCCTGTCTGACTTCTGCTAAAGTTTAGTTTTGGTAAACACACCAGATGGCCTAGTTACCTGCTTTTATTTCAAAGCAGCTGCTATGCCTCTCTTTTAATCAAATAAAAAGTGACATGAAGACTCCCATTAATCACTTATGAGCCCAAGGATAAACAGGCTGAGATAAATAAATCCACACACACGCACACATACACAGACGGATACACACACTCACACACAAATGCGCACAGGCAAGCACACGTACACTGTCCACAGGAGGCTGGTGAGGGGAGGACGGCTCATAATAATGGCTGGAATGGAGTGCCATAACTATGAGTCTATCCTCCCCAATTAAGGTGCCACCAGCCACCTGTTGAATACACACACGTACACACACACACACACACAAGCACACACACACACCACGCAGACACACAAACACATGCGCAGACACATGCATGAACACACAGAAATGTGTGGTGCAGACACACACAGACAGACATCAAAAACACATGGCTTCTAAAGCATGGTTTGCTTTGGCACCAGCGCTTTAGGACGTTGGTGTGTGTCTCTAACCATATGGCCTGCTCCTAGGGCATTGTGAAGGTAAAATAAGAGGTGTGATTCCCTGGGGATGCATGGGCTATGTGTGGATTTACGTTGACACTGCGTTCAATGTGGGACTGGAGGGCAATACAATGACATTTCAATGTCCTCATAGATTTGTGTACTGTATTACCTCTCTGTCTGCCTACCTGTCTGTCTGCATGTCGGTCTGTATGCCTGTCATAATGGCAGAGCTTGTAGAGTCATATGCATTTAGATTAGTTAAATAGACTGCATAATGCTTGTATAACACAGTGGATTGCATTGGGTTCATTGTCCTGGTTCACATTTGCATACAATCTATAAACAACAATAAACAGCACACAGAAATAGCATTATAATTGGATGGTCACATTTCTGGGAACGCTGACGTGCTCATTTCATTATATTTTAGTAGATTCAAATAACGTGGAAAATAAATGTCTGTCCCCCCCCTCCTCTCCTCTCCTCTCCCCTTCCTAAATGGTGAAATGAAGGTAAAGAGGACTATGAGTGGCTCCACAGCACTGGCGCCATTACTGTTAATAATTGAAACAGTAAGCGACGACTCAAGGGTTCTCTCTCCAGCTTGGCATTCGGAGGATTTACACAAACCACTCCTGGAGTGACTCGTTCCACTGAAGCAGGAAATTAACACGTGCAGAGTAGACACCGGCATGAAGAGAGGAGGGGCGAGACAGAGAGAGAGAGAGAGAGAGAGAGAGAGAGAGAGAGGCAGACAGACATACAGACCGACAACCCGACCGACCGACCGACAGAGAGGGTGGGTGGGCTACACTTATCTACAGGAAGGTCAAAAGTAAATGGAAGGATATTGAACAAAGAGTCATGAATATGGTAATGTATTATATTGCTACTGACAGGATTGATAATTTACATTTTATCAACTGGGCTCCCAAGTGGCGCAGTGGTCTAAGACACTGCATCTCAGTGCTAGAGGCATCACTACAGACAACCTGGTTTGAGTCCAGACTGTATCACAACTGGCCGTGATTGGGAGTCCCATAGGGCGGTGCACAATTGGCCCAGTGTCGTCCAGGTTTGGCCGGGGTAGGCCGTCATTGTAAATAAGAATTTGTTCTTAACTGACTTGCCTAGTTAAATAAAGGTTAAATAAAATAAAAATGTGTGTGAATGATCAAACAGAACATACCCTACATTACCAATATTATGTGAACACCTGCTCGTTGAGCATCTCATTCCAAAATCATGGGTATTAATATGGAGTTGGTCCCCCCTTTGCTGCTATAACAGCCTCCACTCTTCTGGGAAGGCTTAGATGTTGGAACATTGCTGCAGGGACTTGCTTCCATTCAGCCACAAGAGCATTAGTGAGGTTGGGCACTGATGTTGGGCAATTAGGCCTGGCTTGCAGTCGGCGTTCCAATTCATCCCAAAGGTGTTCGATGGTGTTGAGGTCAGGGCTCTGTTATTTCGACAAACCATTTTTGTACGGACCTCACTTTGTGCATAGGGGCATTGTCATGCTGAAACAGGAAAGGGCCTTCCCCAAACTGTTGGCACCAAGTTGGAAGTACAGAATTGTCTAACGTTAAGATACCCCTTCACTGGAACTAAGGGGCTTAGACCGAACCATGAAAAACAGCCCCAGACCATTATTCCCCCTCCACCAAACTTTACAGCTGGCACTATGCATTCGGGCAGGTAGCGTTCTCCTCGCATCCGTGGCTGTCAGGCTCTGGCCATAGAGAAGCCTATTTGCTTCTCTATGTAGCTAGGGTCAGAGTCTGACAGTGTCTTTCGTTTCTGTTTCTGTGTGGGTTTTGGGTTGGATCCCTAATTAGAGGCAGCTGCTCCGCATTGTCTCTAATTAGGGATCCTATATATGTTAGTCTGTCCTTCACTCTGGTGTGGGTCGTTGTCGTTATATGTCGCAAGTCACGGTGAAGTAAGTGTGCTAGTTGTTACGTCTGTTATTTTCGTGTCTGTTTTGGGTAACGTTTTGTCTTTCGTGTTTGTTAGTATTACATAGTTTGTTCATTTGTACATTTTATTATTACATAGTAAATAAAATAAGAATGACGAACTACTATCCCTGCGCTGCGCCTTGGTCATTCCCACACCCACATCGTGACAGTGGCTGAGCTGTGCTCCTAGACGTTTCCACTTCACAATAACAGCAATGACCGAGGCTGCTCTAGCAGGGCAGAAATTTGACGAACTGACTTGTTGGAAAGGTGGCATCCTAAGACGGTGCCATGTTGAAAGTCACTGAGCTCTTCAGTAAGGCCATTCTACTGCCAATGTTTGTCTATGGAGATTAACTGGCTGTGTTCTCTGTTTTATACACCTGTCAGCAACTAAAATAGCCAAATCCACTAATTTGAAGGGGTGTCCACATACCTTTGTATATATAGTGTATATTATATAATTGTACAAGTTCAAGAAACTCATACATCTAAAGTGACGTTTGCCTGATGAGCGGGCGTGGCTTGATTCCATGGAAACGGTTTGGTACAGAAGGCAACAATTAAGAGCCATTTAATCTTCCTCTGGAGTTTGACATAGGATTTGGAGAGAGAGGGAGCCTGCAGAGAGGGGCATTAAATCTCCCTCTGTCATTGTTTAATTGACTCAACGTGGAGGGAAGGGATGAGGGGAAAGATTGGAAGGGGAGAGGATGGAGGCAGGCAGGGGGTGTGGGTTAAATTGCATGGGCAGAACAGGGGAGGAAGTGACAGGGGATTACCATCTCTATGCCCCCCCCCCCCCACTGAGAAGTGCTGCTCTGCTGAGAGCTGGTCTCTGAGTGCCGCTGCACTGGGGTAGGCCTACCTGCTGGAGCACCGGGGGATAGACAGGGAGGAACACATACTGATTGAGGACTGAACACTTCAATCATGGCCCATTGACTTTATTCTGCTAACTGTGGCAAATGAGAGGCTATTGATTTTAATATCTGACCAAATGGCATTCCAAACCCTGGCACTAGACTAGCTGTGATCCCCCGAGAACTGAAACCCAGAGAGACAGAAAATGTCATCACATTCAAGAGCACTACTGTCCACATTTAAGCAGCGCTCTGCGTTAGTGGGTTTGCCCTGCAGACCCTGGTTCAATCCCGGGCTGTATCACAACCGGCCGTGATCGGGAGTCCCATAGGGCGGCGAACAATTTGCACAGCGTCGTCCGGGTTAGGGGAGGCCGGGATAGGCCGTCATTGTAAACAAGAATTTGTTCTTAACTGACTTGCCTACTTAAATAAAGGTTAAATACAAATAAATAAATAAATGTTTCAGTGTATTTTGAAGCCAGCCAACAGTCCCAGTCTCTCAGGACTGCTCTAAAGACTCCATTACAAGTAATGCCCCTCTCCCTGGGTAGCGGCATCGGAGGCTGTTCACACTGGGGCATAATGAAGATGGATAGAGTCTGTTTATTTGCGGATTTTGACAGGAAAAGCCTGTCTCGCCTTGCCTGTGATCCATCATCAAAGCCTGCACACTACACTGATGGCCACGGGTGTGTGTGTGTGTTCTGTGTGTGTGTGTGTGCGTATGCGTGCTGCCTATGCATTTTGAACCCTTAAAGGCCCAGTGTTTTATACACTCAGTGGTCAGTTTATTAGGTACACCCATCTAGTACCGGGTCGGTCCATATTTGCCTCCAGAACAGCCTAAATTCTTTGGGACATGGAAACATCAATTGGCATCAAGGGATCTAACGTGTTCCATGAAAACATTCCCCATACCATTACACCACCACCACCAGCCTGTACCGTTGACACTAGTCAGGATGGGGTCATGGAATGCTTACCCAAATCCTGACTCTGCCATCAGCATGACACAACAGGAACTGGGATTCGTCGGACAAGCCAATATTTTTCCACTCCTCAATTGTCCAGTGTTGGTGATCGCCTGTCCACTGGAGCCACTTATTCTTGTTTTTAGCTGAATGGAGTGGAACCCGGTGTGGTCGTCTGCTGAAATAGCTCATCCGTAAAAAAAAGACTAACGAGTTGTGCGTTCTGAGATGTAGTTCTGCCCACCACTGTTGTACTGCGCCATTATTTGCCTGTTTGTGGCCGCCTGTTAGCTTGCACGATTCTTGCCATTCTCCTTTGACCTCTGATCAACGAGGACTGCGACTAACAGGATGTTTTTTTGTTTGTCCCAAAATTCTCGGTAAACCCCTAACACGTGAAAATACCAGGAGGCCGGACGTTTCTGAGATACTGGAACCGACGCGCCTGGCACCAATGATTATAATTGAATGCCTCAATGCCTGTCTGCCTGCTTCATATAGCAAGCCACACCCTTGTGACTGACTGTAGGAGTGAACCATTTTTTCAAACTGGCCACTGAGTGTATATATTTCCTATGAGATTGGAATAATACTGTGAAATTGTGAAAATGATGATAATATCCTTTTAGTGTAAGAGCTGCTTGAAAAGACCGGCTGAAATTTCAGCCTGTTTTGGTGGGATGGAATCAACAGGCGGTAGATTAGTTAATAGACCAATAAGAGAGTTCCAAAACTCTCTGCAAATAACAGCTAGTTTTCAGTTTTCCCCTCCGCACTCAGACCATTCCCAGACAGTCCTAGCTAAATTCTTGCTTGAGAAATTGTTATTTGCTAAGAAGCTAAGTTACTTAATTGTTACAGAGAAATTGTTTGATATTGAGGGGGAAAAAAAACGCTGCATTTGGACCTACTTTAATACGTTACTTTAATATCTTGATAATTATGCATAATAGAATTTAAGTGGGGCCCACCAGATGAGTCGGTGAAATAACTCACTAATAACTGGCATAAGGCCTCTCCTCAGACACTTTACTGTTAACTTAAAGCAGTAAATCTGAGTCATCCATTCCCACAGACAAGTGAATAGTGCAGTGGAAAAATAGATGACCTAATTAATGGAAAGAGCAATACGGATAGAAATGCTTGAGTATGACTCAATCAGCAGGTCCAATTGCGGGACCACAGGGAATTAGAAGGCAGATAGAGTGGGCTAGAAGCAGTGGTGGCTACAGTATGGTCTTGCTGGGTTAATTGTGTCGACCCTTTACGGTACTGAATTAGCACTGTGGTGACTGGGGCTATTGATGTTAATGTAGGTAGCTAGCCTTTACAGACAGCCCTGTACAGCTGCCGGGACACTGGTTTAATTACACTCTGATGGAGAGACGAGAGAGAAGCTCCAGCTAATAACAGCAACCTGTCCCATCTCTCATGGAATACAATTGTGTGGTTCAAATTAGTGTTTCGGACTCAACAGCTCAGCATCTGTCTCCTGCTCTGCTCTCGCTGATTATGCAGAGATGTACCTACAGTTAAACAATAGGAACACATTAGAATCTTTCTGGAGGAATCTGTATGTGGGTGTCTGATTGGCAGGTTCTTTCTTTCCATCACAATCTTGCGGTCTGAGGAGGACAAAGAGAATCATTTTGGCTTCCGCTCGTAGCTGTAGTTTTGACTGCAATCCCCCCCTACACATACACACACACACGGCGCACACACACAGAGAGAGCCACACCTGTGCTAGGCTCCAGAGCATCTCTTTCCCTTTGACAGCACACAGCTGCTCTGTTAATTAACCACAAGGGTTCATGAGTGAGGTTAATTAAGCAGCGTGTCATCACATTCCCATGAAGAACAGACTTTTGGGTGGCTCTTCCTCTTCTTCTTCCATTTTCTTCACTTCAATCTTGTGTTAGGATGTAATGACTGGTGAAATGCAAGAGAAGTAAGGTATTAACCTAACAAGTCGAGCCACAAAAAAATTGAAAGTGGACACTGGCATTTGAAGACATTTTAATAATAAATAATGTGGTAAAAATGGCAATATTTATTTTCATCCCGCTTATAACATACTCAGTAATGAAATACCATGGCTGACATCATGAACATAGTTGCAATTCTTTAAAACATGGCAAACTCCAAACAAATGTCAAGTGTCCTCAGCGAACAATGTTTCACACATTTTGTAGATATGTAGAAAGCAAAAAATGTTACCCAAAGCTTAGATGTAGCCATAAAGAAATTAAACCCAACATGCTGTTCCATCTCAAAGCAGCATAATGTTCAAGTCCGTCTTTAGTCACCAGTTGTCCTCTTTCTGTAATGGAGTCTTTCTTTAGGGTAAGTATTAATGTCTCTTTCCTCTGCTCTCTGTCTTGCTGGGAAACAATGGTGGATGTGTCACTGTGTGCTGGTTGCTCATGGAGAAAACACTACCCATCATCAGGCATGGAGAAATCCATTTTCCAGGATGGATCCATCAACGTTCCCTATTAATGGGGCTTCCTCACCCTTCTCTATTGGTACAATGTATCCCTCAGCTTGTCTGCCGTCTCTCTCACTTCCTCATAAGTGCATTTTTAGACATGAGAGTAGAGTCCGATTAACATAGTAGTTTGTGCCATAATACGTCTATGAATGTGGTTACTGCTTTGGGCAGTGTCCCCTTGAGTCCAAATGAACACTGTGGTTTCAATTCAACCTAAACTAGACAGGGGAGTTTCGTTTCCATCCCAACCCCTAACAGAAACAGAACATTAAGACACATAACACTGGTCCAATCGTGTATATAGACAACGATTAATCTAATCATTTGTATCAATGTTCCTCTTGTATGACGGAAGGTCATAGATAACAATTGTTTAAAATAAAGTTAAGTGATTGTGCTTTTGAAACCAAAGTAGAAGAAATAACGCACGTTGACAAGACCAACATCAATAACAAAACAATAACAGTGCATTACAAAAATACATTAAAAACAAATGTAAAATTCCCATTGTAGCAATTTTTGTGGCAGTAAAATGAACACACAATTTACAAGATGGATAATGATGTCCAAATATTAATTACAGGGGCAACAGACAGGCCAATACCAGTCTGGTACCACAGCTGGTGGTCCAAGACAAGGTCTCTGTATACACTGACAACAACCATCTAATGTGCAAGTACTTTCAATGAGGCTGTGACTACCTTCATCGAGGCGAATGGAAGCCAGTTCTCAACCAACAATGGTGCTTCATACTAGTGAGTTAACAAACTCAAACGCCATTGCACCTTTCTTTCTCACTTCCTTATTTCCTGCAAGATGGACGTCAAATTCGAAATTGCAATACGAAAAAACTCATATTAAATATTGTTCCATTTCGTTGTTCTGTAAGATATGAAAAGTAATTTACATAATAGTCACTGAATTGTGATGTCAGATCCCCTTTCCTTTCCTTCTCACATGATCCTCAGCTCTCCAGCAGCTGTGGACTCAAGACACAACACCTTGATAAATGGCCATAAAAAGAAGACCATAGACATACTAGATTTTCAACTCATTTAAACTAGTAAACGGACACTTTTATGAGTATTTTGTTCTCACCTCTAGCTCCTCTTCCTGGGTCTGGAAGCCTACGATGCTGGGCAGTGTGTCTGTGGGGTTCCTGCGCGCCCCGGGGGCCCCATCTCTCCTACGTCCACCTGAGCCCCGGGAAGACATGGAGCTGGAGGAGCTCTGAGCCTGGCTCTGGCCCTGCACCGAGGGGAAGGAGGGCCTGCTGTACGGGGGGATGTCCTCAGAACCTGGGACAAAGAGAGATGGTGGTTGGTTACACACATTCTACTTAGTTTGTGCTGGATAAACTCCATTGAGATGAATCATCTAGTTTTCAAGGGGATATATTTTGTAGGAACCACATAGAAGCATGAAGTTATAAAGCTCATATGTTTTTCCAGTGCACAAACCACAAGTACACTACATTGCAGTAAGTACCTGGGTGTTGACGGGCTTTGCTGCTCCCCTTGCCTCCCTGTGGAGTCCTGTTCTTGTCCTGGGCCTCCCGTCTCTCCACAGAGCCCTCTCTGGTCCTCTGGCCTCCTGCGCTCCCTCTCCGGCCCCGACCCTCCCCAGAGCCAATCCTAGGGAGTGTGGCACCTCTCACCTCATAGCCACACCGCGACATGTGACTAGGGGACTTCAAAGGCATGCAGGAGTCTGAGGAGAGAAGAACACAGACATGGAACTTCAGACTTATTGGAACTTTACTCACCAAGGCATATGTACTGTACAGCTAGAGAAGACAATGTGAGGGCTGTTCCATGCAGTGACCCATGGAACCCATGTCTCAGACCCAGTCCATTACCGTCTGTGAAGTCGTTCCTCTTCTGGTGACCTTGGTAGCCAACCTGGGCCTGGTGCTGCTTGTGCCTCTTGGGGGGTCTCTTCTGCATCACTGCAGAGCTCATGTTGCTGTCTGTGGACAGGGGGCTGCTGGGACGCTGGTGCCTTCGCCCTGAGGTAACAGACAAACAGTCAGTCCACTAAAGTTTTTCTAAGAAGGCATATCTATCAATTTTATTTCTGATATTTTCCCCTGACCCAGTTTCCTGCCCCCTCTCTCCTCCTCACCTGCTGGTCCTGTGTCCTCTGGGAACTTGGCCATGCGTAGACCTGCTGTGTAGTCCCCAGCGTTGGCCACAGCCTGGGCGTAGTCGGCGTCTGTGAAGAAGGATCCATCTGAGGAGCTGACGGCGCTGGAGCGTCCTGACGAGCCGTTGTCCTCCTCGGAGGCCGAGCCCCAGCCGTTAATCATGGAGCCTGTCACGGAGCTCTCCAGGTCCCCCGTGCTGGAGGCCGGCGTCTGCTCCAGCCCACGGAGGTGCAACCTGCGTGGGGAATGGGGGTGCTGGTGGTGGGGCAGTTGTTTGTGGTGGTTATTTTGGTGCTGGTGGTAGTGACCCTGGGCCATGTCTGCATCCGTCTCATCCCCTGCCTCTTCTTCATCCTCCTCATCCTCCTCTTCCTCCTGGCCATCAGTATCCAGTGCCAGGGGGCTGGAGATGTAGCTGTAGGTGTGTGGAGGGGAGAGGGGGAGCGGGGACGGAGGGGGGCTGGCCGCGTGTTGTCTAAGAAGGGAAAAGTTTATACAAATGGCTGATGGTTGTAGCTGGGATGAGTGAGATGCAGTGTGAGTTGGGCTCATAGTTACCTGTGGTGGTCTGTTCCATTGTGTAGGCCGTTGTGCTGGTCTCCCTGGGGGGAGGGGGTGAGAGTGGCCGTAGACTGGTGACTGTAGGACAGACCCGCAGGGGATGAGGCTGCCCCTCTGACAGGCGGGGTGGGACACCTATCCATCTCTTCCTCCGCCTCCTCTTCCTCCAACTCATCCGGATGCAGGTACATCCGCGAGGGAAGCATTGGGCATAGGGCATCTGGGTTAAAGCTTTTTTCCATGGGCAGGGTATACTCGTCACAGCTCCGGCTTGGTGGGGGGTTGGCAGGGGCAGGGGGCAGAGGATCACCCCGGTTCACTGTGTTAGTTTTGGGCAGTTTGGGGGTGCGAGTTCCCTTCTTATGACTTTGGCTCCCTGCAGAGACAATAGAAAGGTGTTAGGTGAAAATAAAATAAAATGATACAAATATTGCAAGTTGATATAGATTAATAAGGAGTATTTGCATGGTTAACTATACTATACAGGTCAAAACATACTGCAGAACAATATACTTATTTGCCCTATTGCTATGATCTGGGTAATCAGTGTCTCACCAGAGGTACTGTTGCTGCCCCTGTCAGAGCTGTGGTGGGAGCCTCCTGTGCTGTGTTCGTGGGCCTGGTTGTACTGGACGGTGCCTTGCAGGGGTCCATCTCCTCTATAGTGGTCTGAAGACACAGCAGACACAGAGAGAAAGAGACAGAGTTAAACAGATATGTTGACTACACAGAGTAAAACAGAACAGAAATAACTTCCCAAATACCCTCCCTCCCACCACTGCTACAGTATTTCCAATCCTCTCACCTTTATTGAGTCTGTTGCTCTGCTCCATGATGTTGTACTGCATCTGTGCTTTCTGCAGCTGGGAAGGGGGCTGGTTCCAACAGCGTATATCAGGGGCCCCAGCCACGGCCCCAGCTGCTGCAGCCTTGTTCAGGATGTTGGACTGGATGAGCTGCGTGGTGGCGTAGGGGGTGGGCTCGTAGGGGGTGGGCGGCCCTGCCCCGGCGCCCATGTAGCACAGGCTGGGGTTGTTGAAGGTCTTGAGCTCGTTGAGTTTGTTGGAGAGGTCAACGTCGCTGTACACAGCCTGTTCAGGCCCCAGTAGACCCCCCTGCTGGTTCTCCAACTGGCTGCCATAGTTGGCGATGCAGTCGGCTGAGGAGAGGAGACCACATGGGGTGAAGGTTGGAGACACTTTACCTATTCATTAACACTTCATTAGCCCTTCACACAGGAAGTCACATAATATCATTCATTATCATGTTGATTTACATGATAACCCTCATTGCTCATTTGATTTGCATTATATCTCTATAATATAAGTTCCATTGCTGGGACCTTACCACTATCACCAGCAGAGGAGGTCTGTTGCTGTAACGGTACTGACCTGGTTGTCTGTAGGGGGTCACGTTGCTGTAACGGTACTGACCTGGGCGGCTGTAGGGGGTCATGTTGCTGTAACGGTACTGACCTGGGCGGCTGTAGGTGGTCATGTTGCTGTCGCTGGTGCCGTTTCCAGTGTTGCAGCAGTTAATGCTGCAGTCTTCGTGGTTGGCACAGGCGTTGGGCCAGGAGTCTGGCAGCCACGGCTGGGTCACACTCTCTCCCATGTTCAGCAGCCCGGGTCTGAACCAGAAGCACACAACCAGCACCATTATCACACAGAACAACCTTTTACTCCAAGTCAAGACAACAGGGTTTAAGTCAGGGATGGGCATGGGAGTTTCTGTCCTCTGTCATTTATCAGACAGGGGGAGACCTCCCTCTGGTGGTTCAAGTAGGGAATACACTGTTGTTGCTTTTACCACTTTCCCTCATGCATTTCTGAACACCATAATAAGTGCACTATATAGAGAGTGGGGAAATCATATCCAGTAAAGTGGGCACATAAAACCCTAATGCCCCTTACCTCCCAGCACTGCAGACAGACTCTCCTCCTCTCTGATAGTTCACTGAATCAAAGAAAGATAACAAATGTGAGAAACACAAGAAAACCACCTGCATGACAAATGAAACACGGAATCCAGGTTGGTGTGACTTGTCGGTCACTCTGTACTCATACAGCTATCCTTAGGTCAGTCTGACTCATCGCATCTGATATACACATCCTGACATGAGTCATACTCCGCACACACACACACTCACACGCACACACACACACACACACACACACACACACACACACACACACACACACACACACACACACACACACACACACACACACACACACACACATACACACACACACACACACACACACACACACACACACACACACACACACACACACAAACACAAACACAAACACACATCAACACACAGGCAACCCACACCTGGGGCACTTGGCGTTGAAAGGTGTACATGTAGAAAAACGAAATCAGTGTGAGAGTGGAAAACATGATATCTCTGCTCTGAGGCACACGTCACAATGACTGATACCCTTTCAGTTCAGACACATCCTCTTCACTGGAGGGTGAGTCCCTTCAACCACATGATTAGTGTACACTTTACTACTTCTACAGTCACTGTGTGAAGGACAAGTGGGAACATGGTACTGTGGTTATGCTCTGTATGTTGGGGGTACTAACTGCCTCTCTACTTGTCACAAAGCATAGTGACTCAGCAGCACTCTGAAATGTCTTCACCACAACCACAGGACAGGCCAACTGGTGGCCATGTTGTGTGTCGTTGTCTATGCCTGGTCTAAGAGGGTGGGACAGGGAGGGGCTAATGACCTCTTTGGGAGCTGTCTGTCCCCTGATTCACCTTATGTCAGAACAGCACTTTGCGTAGCCCTGAACTGACCTCCCTCTGTGAGATTTTGTATTTTGTATTATTGGTTTGTGGATGTGAGGCCACCAAAGATAAACACTAGCTCCATTAGCTGTTTGTGTATGGGAACAGATTGTCCGTGAGTGCTGGGAGGAACTGAGGACATAGAGAGAGAACTGTGTTTGTGTACAGGCATCTTCAAGGACTGTACACATACCGGTAAATAACACATACATGTTTACAGCTGAGCACATTCATTCATACATACCTGTAGGAGTGAAGGTGAATGATGGAACTGCAGGAACAAACCCAGTCCAAACAGAGGAGGAGGAGGAGGAGGAGGAGGAGGAGGAGGGAATATGAAAAAAAGCAGATGGGAGAGAAAGAGAGAAGGGTTATTTATTGATTGCAAAATAGACATTTCGTAAGCCTGTGAAAAAAGACCTAGAAAAACCGGCAGACATATTGACGCATGCAGACACACACACACACACACACACACACACACACACACACACACACACACACACACACACACACACACACACACACACACACACGCACACAGAAACACACACACACAGAAACACACACACACAAACACACACACAAACAAACACACACACACACACACACACGCACAAAAGAATCCATCACCACCGCTGTGGTCTCAGGAACAAGTGGCCTTGTGAGTAATGGAGGTCATCTGGGGTCAGACGGGGGGAGATAACAGAGATAGCAGAACACGTGTCATATTACCCGGGTGACAGGCCTGTCCCTACTCTAACTGTGTCTCACCGGGGAGAGGCGGCGGGCAGCGCCAAGGAAATGAGCCCTAAATGTCAGCGTTTGAATGTCAGCGTATTCTGGGATGTGCCGGCTCATCGTCACTACCCTTTGAGATCTTCGAGTCAGGGGACAAGATCAGACCAAACCCGTTTTATTAAATTTCTCCATATGAGATGTGGTTATCAGGCTCCTTACTTTGAGGATAAAAGCAACTGACAATAGGCAAGTCACATGGTGAAAAACACACCTTAACGTGAATTAAATGCAATCACCCTGGTGACACAGAGAACAGTGTCCCGTCTCTATCCTGTGTGTCAGAGGGCTTAGGTTGCCAGTGTTCAGCTAAATGACCACAACACTTTAATCCAACACAATGTCCTCCCTCCCTCCCTCCATCCATCCATCTCCCCAAATCTAATTACATTCATCGTCCCAGTCTCTTCTCATCTCCCTCTACACAACAAAATATTAGCTGGGCGGGATCAACCTTTGATACTCTACTTACTGCGGTATAATACTGTGAACACAAAGACACGGACATCGTGCACACACACAGCCACCCATACACACACACAGTCTTGCTTAACTAACCTTGTGGGGACACACCATTTATTTCCATTAAAAAAATCATAGCCCTGAGCCTAACCCTAAACTAACAAAATGTCCCCAGTTGGTCCCAAAAAAATGAGTTAACTATTCTTGTTCCCCACAAGTATAGGTAAACATGTCCACTGATATATACACCCAAACCCACATCCTCTACGGACCTTTGCGTATGCCGGCGTAGCTGCTGCAGAGGCCGTTCCTCTTCTTGCGGTGGCGGTAGAGCCACACACTGAACACCATGAGGACCACCCAGCAGGTGGCACCGATGCCTGCGATGAACGCTGGCTGCTTGACCACGTCTGAGATCTGAGACAACGTGTCCCGGTCCTCACGACTGTCCATCATCCGACCAGTAGAGTCTGGGGGAGAGGAGGAGGAGAGGAGATTGACACAAGAATTGAGGCAGATCCTGAAGAACAAACATCGGTCCTTCAAAACATTCAAGTTCAACTGAAGGGCAGTCTGAGATGGAGAACAACATTACAGAGAGGAGACAGGATGGTCAGCTGAAAGGAGATATCTCTAAATACATCTGGTCTGTGTGCTTTTTGTCACATATAGTGAACCTGAGACTAGGGCAGGACAGGCTGAACGCAAAAGTTTGTTTTATGATGATGATACCTAACTAAAGGCATTGTGAGCTGACTCAGAGACATATTCATGTTGGGACTTTAGATAGATACCCTGTACTGTACATTTGTCATGGTGAGAACTGACACAGTATGCAAATCCCACAGATCTGAGATATCTGCTACATCCCTCCACCAATACATACAGCACCTGTTCTGCTAAACATATTCAGTTAAAAATCCCAAAAGCCAGCACATCCTTGGGTCGGGTCCTCCTTTCAGTTTGCAGCACCTACCGATTGGAATCAACTACAAAAAACAACTAAACTATCAACTTTTGTCATCATTGCCACATTCAAAAACAACATTTCCAACACATTTACTGAAACCTGTAAGTGCTTCCTGTGATGACGGTTCATTGTACTCCTGCCCAGAGCTCTTTCTACTCCAAACATGTTTGTCTTCTGGTGTATTGTTTTTTATATTGTCTGCTGCCAGGTCTATGTTTATCATGTATGTTCAGAGCTGTTGCTCTGCTGTCTGCATTTTTCTTTGAAGTTTAGTGTTGTTTTTATGTGATGGTTTTAATATTTATTGTTAGCTGCTTCATAGTTTATTGGTGTTCTTATGTGTGCTTGGTCTGCCGCTTGTTAGTACTATGCTGTTGCTCTAGGTTTTCTGTGTTGTCTATCCTTTTGATTTAATCCCTACACCCTTTCTCTACAGGAGGCCTTTTGATTTAATCCCTACACCCTTTCCCTACAGGAGGCCTTTTGATTTAATCCCTACACCCTTTCCCTACAGGAGGCCTTTTGATTTAATCCCTACACCCTTTCCCTACAGGAGACCTTTTGATTTAATCCCTACACCCTTAATCTACAGGAGGCCTTTTGAACTGGTGTTGACCTGAAGTTTGTGAGTAGACAGAGACATAGACCATTGATTACCATTGTTAATTCACCTCTCCGTTTCCTGGTTCTGAGATCAGATGACATTCTTAATGTATTTTTAGACGCTCTAAACTTAGGGGAGACTATCAGGTGTTAACTACAGTTGAGCAGCTCACCAAGTTGAATGAAGGTGACGTCACTCTTAACCCCTGGGCCAGCGCCATTGCTAGCGGCGACCTCCACGCTGTAGCGTATCCCTGGCGCCAGGCTGGGGATCAGCACGGAGAAGGTGGAGCCATCTACTGTCCGGTTGACGTGGTAACGGCTCTCGTTGCCCAGGCACCAGATCTGTAGAGGAGAGGGTGAATGAAGGAGAATGATGGGGAGAGTCAGTGGGACTTGTTTATTTTTCAGTAAATGCCAAAAAACTGTATTTGATGTGACATATCAACATTAGGCCAGTAGTTGGCAATGCCTCACATCAATGTTCTTAGTCCACCTCTGCTGAAGCAACTAAAAACACATGAACCCAAGGAAGTGAGAGGGAGAAAGTGGAAGGCTTGAGATTCTGCTGCATACCTCTCTCTATTTGTTCCCCTCTATCCTTCAGCAGAAAATCAAACCCTACCTCCGTCTTACCTTGTACTCCTGTACCATTCCGTTCTGTTCCTCCTCGGGAGGCGGTTGCCAGGCGACCAGGATGGCGGTCCCATTGGCGTCACTCTTCGTCACGGTAATGCCCCGGGGGGCTCCACTGGGGGCTGAGACGGGAACACACCGTCAGACATCATGATGACATCAAAGACACCCACTCTCATTTGATCCTGTACATGTCACAGCTCTGCTCAGCATCTGCCTTGTCTCTTACTGAACATTAAAGAACATTTAGTGACAATTCAGATCAAATGCAACTGCTTCACCTGCAGTAGTCAGATTGTTCTCAATACAATTAGGCGATGCACGCTCTAAACAAGAGTAAAGTTACTGAACAGACTGATCATAAAGAGCTAATGAACAGCATGTGGAATAAATAGAGGTTAATATTGTAGAATGTTATAAATTGTAAGGGAATGGAACTAGAGTGAATACCCACTGGGCACAGACGTCAGTTCAACGCCTAGTTTTGGTTGAGTTGTCAACTAACGTGAATTAAATGGGAAATCAACAAAACATTTTGCCATGTCATTGGATTTAGGTTAAAAGAAGATGAAATGCCCTTATGTTGAGGACTTTTTGCAAATCTAATCAGTTTTCCACATTGATTCAATGTTATCACATTTTTTTTATTGGTTGAAATGATATGGAAACAACGTTGATTGAACCAGTTTTTGCCCAGTGGGTACTTTGTATGGATGGTTTGATAATTGTTAGTATTTGTAAGGTGAGCAGATTTAAAAAAAAATGTGTAACACAATGTTTTCTCTGACAAGCTGTGGCACTGAATGTACCACATACAGTCATGTGAAAAAGTAAATGTACCCCCTGCAAAGTTGTCTTTTTTTAAACATATTTGGACAGATGGATATGTAATCTTCACTTCAACACTATTGACAGATAAAGGTTAACCAATTTAACAAATTATACACCAAAAATAAAATAATGAAAAATGTTATGCAATTAAAATAAACAAAAATGCCTTTTCCTTATGAGGAAAAAGTTAGTACACCCCTACCTTTACCATCACATAAAATGGCCAAAATTAGAATTAGGTACCAAAACAAGTGCAAATGATTAGAAAACATTAGAGAGAAACTTATGAGGGTCCAACCTTCCATAAAGATAAGAAAATTGGTCTGGTTTGGTCTTAACCACATGGGTGTGGTAACACATCATTCAAAGATCAAAAGACCTACCCGAGGCCCTCAGAAGAAAGATTATTGATGCCCATGAGTCTGGGAGGGGTTACAAATTTGAAGTACATCATTCCACTGTCCGACAGAAATTCCAGACCACTGGCAAACTACCTAGGACAGGTCGTCCCACCAAAGTCAGTCCAAGAGCTGACCGAAAGATGCTCATAGACGTCTCTAAGAACCCCAGGGTAACATCAAGGGATCTACAGGCCTCTCTTGCCACAATCAATGTCGAATTGCATGGGTACACTGTCAGAAAGAGACTGCACAAACTTGGCCTACATCTTGGCCTACATGGGAGGTCAGGAAGGAAGAAGCCTCTGCTCTCAAAAAGAATATCAAGACACAACTTTTGCCAGACAACACTTTTCTAATAATTTGCACTTGTTTTGGTACACATAATTCTAATTTTAGCCATTTTATGTGATGGTAAAGGTAGGGGTGTACTAACTTTTTCCCCATAAGGAAAAGGCATTTTTGTTTATTTAAATTGCATAACATTTTAAAAGTTTTTTTTTTGTGTGTAATTTGTTAAATTGGGTAACCTTTATCTGTCAATAGTGTTGAAGTGAAGATTACATATCCATCTGTCCAAATATGTTTAAAAAAATACAACTTTCCAGGGGGGGTACTTACTTTGTCACATGACTGTATCTATTTTTGTTCTGTAGCTCAGCCCACTACATCCTCTTGCAATTATCTGCCTAAGGGTTTGAAACCCATATGAAGCCACAGGTCGTCATCAGTATAATACAGGAATTGACTGAGCTGGTGTTCTGTTGAACGGTAAGTTGCTGGAGCTCTAGTTATGCCTGGAGGCTTTGTGTGCTGTGCCACGGTGGTGGTGGTGCTAGTCACCTGATGGGAGCAATTCAAGTGAATCAGTAGTGCGTTGGCCTCAGGAGCTTAGTCATCGCCTAGTTAAAGATAATGAAAGCAGGCATGTCTGTTGTCTCGGGCTGGCTGGGGCTCTACAGTATGTAAGAACTCAGAAAACAATTAGCAGCACAATTTGTCTGCACAGCTGCTGTTACGCACTCATCTATACAGAATACAGACACACATAAGCTTTAAACAATGTGCAACTCCCAAACCAAACTCACCAATGTTGATTACTATTCTACAACCATACAGTAACACCCACACATCTCTGGAACAATTAGCACACTTTATTTGAATAGTCCGGATTTTCCATCGGTAGATGCTCTGTAGATAGTATGACCATCAACAAACTATCTGTTGATAAGCAACTGCTTGCTAAGGTTACAGTTTGGTTTAGAATAAGGGTTAAGGTAATGGTTAAGGGTAAGGGTTAAGTTTAGGGTTAGGATAAGGGCAGTGGAGGCTGCTGAGGGGAGGACAACTCATAATAACAGACGGAGCGGAGTAAATGGAATGGCATCAAACCATGGAAACCATGTGTTTAATGTATTTGATACCATTCCACTCCAGCCATTACCACGAGCCCATCCTCCCCAATTAAGGTGCCACCTACCTCTTGTGGATAAGGGTTAAGGTTAGAGCTATAGTTTGAAATGTTGAAATGTTACTGATTGTCTGTAGATAGCCTGTAGCACATCTACAGATCGACTATCCAAATAATGTGTTACCGGGATGTGTTACGGTTTCTCAAAAATCTCATTCATTTATTTCTACACGTTAAAGGTTGATTTGTCAACCACTTCCCTGGACTACTAAAACTCTCTACTAACAACCTACTCCATTCTAATACTATAACTGTATGAAACCTTTCATCTCCACCCACACTTACCATCACCACCCTCTCCAACAGAAGCCCTTGACCCCTGACCCCTGGCCCCAGCCTCTCACCTTCCTCAGGCGTCCTGACAACCTTCACCTCGCTGTCCGCTCCCTGGAACTCATCGAAGAAGGGACGCACTTTGAACTCGTAGGTGACCCCCTTCTTCAGCTGAGGCACCACAGCACCGTCCTCTCCAGGGTTCCGCACCTCGAACACGCCCCACTGCCCCCCCGGCTGGCCCAGCTCAGCAGACGCCCTGTACATCACCTTGTAACCTTGGATGTACGGAGACTGCTGCTCCACCTATTGGCAGAAAAGGGGAACAGATTTTAGGATTCTTAGAAGGCATTTCAAATACAACAGAATTCTATAAGCAGTGTTATGACCATGTGTTCTCACTTTGAACTTTGGAACACATTCTAAAGCTAGAAAAAGGAACCCTACTGTAAATGAGTCTATTAAATTGCTATTACATTTTGGTTGCCATGGCCGTTGATTTTTAACATTTTGTTCCAAACTAAACTGTTTCATAATAAGCACTGGGATCTATGACGCAAGTGTCAAAGGGCCATTACAACAGCAGGAAATGGTACAGTGATCTCAGATGTTGGGCCAGTGTGTCACATGAAAGAAAAACACCACATACATAACCAATATCAATTATAAAACCATAACTCTCCTGCTGAGTGTGTTAGGCTGGTAACCATATAGTGAACATCCTCCAGGAGAGGCCTTGGGCTCTGTGCTATGTTGCACCCCGAGCCCACGGGGAGAGCTTAGGTTACACCCCCCCTCGTCTCCCACAGCTCAGAGAAACAACAGCATGAGGTCATCACCAGCCACCGGTTTCTTGAGAGCCTGGGACTGGTTAGAAATGGCCTCATAGTTAGGTATCGTAGATATGGCTAAGGAAGCTAGGACTTCATGAATGACTGAGCCCAATACTTTTTACTAAAGAGTTCTCACCCAGATCGTGTTAATTTGTACTGTCCAGTGGCCCTATTAATCATTTTCTGTCCAAGTATGCTGAAAGTCTCTCCAGGCAGCCAAGTTCCACAGACGCTGGCCATGGGGAAGCCTTCTCCTTGGCTGCCTGGCTTTGGCCCTGCTCAGCTAAACTATTTACATTCTGTCTCTTGTTTAGTACTTTACCCCTGACATGTGCTCATTCATCACTGAGCCCCTTAGCCCTTTGTGGGGGAGAGAGGGAGAAACGCCTCACAACATATACAAGTCCTCTTTCATAGACCAGGATCAAAACTCACTCTGTAAGCACAGGTGGTCTTGATTAGGCCATTGGTGCACATCCTATCCACAGTTTCACACAGCTGGCTATACAGCACAGTCCATGCTCTATGCCTACAGACTCAACTATATGTTCTGAAGTACATTACTTCTCAATTAAACAAATTATATTTGTATAGCCTATTGTGAATATCAGGCAGTCTTGATTAGGCCATTGGTCCACATCCTACCAGAGGTTGGAACCGGTTCAGGGAACATAACCGAAAACCGGAACAGAATCAGAACTGGGAAGGAAAGTGATCTATACTGTTCCGGAACAGAACAATTAATAATGTTATTTTCCGTTCCGGGATTTTTTCCCCAAACATATCCCAGTGCCTGCCTGCCAGCTGAAAATCTTTTACGTGTGTGTACGTGTGTAGGCTACCTGCCCCTCCCCCTGCCCCTCCGAAGCATAGGCTACTGTAGCCTACTGATGTTACAAGCGTGATTCAGAAATAGATGTTTTATTCTGTTTCCAACGCCTGCGTCCTACCCACAGCTCTACACAGCTGGCTATACAGCACAGTCTATGCTCTATGCTCTATGCCTCAACTGTACATTATTTCCCAATCAATCAAATTATATTTGTATAGGGTATTGTGTATATCAGTTAAAGCCATGCAAGAACAGAAGGGTGTAGGGAGGCCAACAGACCAAGCAGTGTAAGAAGCTTGGTGTAAACATTCAGAATCAGCACTAGGGTAACTTTCTCCTCAGGAAGGACTGTATCTGCAGACGGCCCAAGCCCAGTTATGCCGAGGGTCAGGGGTCTACTCACCGTCCACTGCACCCTGACGGAGGAGGAAGAGAGGATGGTGGGGTTGTGGAGATGGACCACCACATCCCCCAGCTCCCTCTGGATCTGACGGTGGTCTACCCCCTGGCTAGTGGGAGGGGTGTCTGCATGGGAACACAGAGAGCGGAAAGGGGTTAAAACAGAATTGCCATTTTAGCTCACTCAGACACTCAATTTGCCCCAGCCAAGCCAGGTGGTTACACTATGAGGACCACTACGTCTCAGTGTCTCTGGCATCAGCTAAATGTGACTCTATCATCAGGTAAAGCTTGTAGAGGAGAGGGTTGTCTCACCTTGTGTTCTGACTGCATCAGTGATGGGGCTGGGGTCACTGAGGCCGTAGGCGTTGGCTGCTCTCACCAGAAACAGGTAAACTGCACCTGGCTTGAGGTTCTTCAGGACAAAGGTCTCCATTTTCACGTGGTCAGCCAGAGTCACCCAGCTACTCCCCGACGCATGACTGCACAGACAGAGGAACAATGTTCAATCACTCACAACAGGCAAGGTTTTAAAAATGAGTGCATACACAACGTATGCGTATAGCTACAGACCTGAACACACATAACAGACACACATCTCAGCCCTCCTTACCTGAATGCTTCGATGACATAGGAGGTGGGCGTGGCCCCAGCGTTTGGGTTGGATTTCCAGGACAGAGTGACAGAGGTGCGGCTCACGTCAGTCACGTCAGGCTTGGACGGGCCGCTGGGGATCAGGTTAGGGTCTGTGGGTCGACCTGGCTGGACTACTACTCCAAACTCTGCCACACACGAAACAGAGAGGTCAGAGTGGCCATCAAACAATCAAATAAATACTCATTCACACACAGCAAGAATGACTCCAGAGAGAGAAAGATACAGCTGAATAGACCAATATGATGTACATAACCTACCTTCCACCTCCAGGTAAGCCCTCCAGGATGCCTCTCCACTGGGGCTGGACGCCACGCATGTGTAGACGCCTGAATCTCCAAGCTGAGGAGCAGAGACACAGAGACAGTGTAGGAGTGGGTTCATTCGTGGGTGTCTGAGTGGTGGTCTGTGAGTGTATGTTGGTGGTGGTGTTACGCTGCCCCCTACCTTTGCGAAGCGGATCTGCAGGGCTCCTGTGTCTATCTGGGTGATGCGGGCCTCGTCGGGGGACACCACCACTCCGTCTTTCTTCCAGTGGACTGTTGGAGTGGGGGTCCCTGTTGCTTGGCAACCCAGGACCACTGTGCTGTCCACGGGTACCGTATGATTGGCCGGGCCCTGTCGGATCACGGGAGGGGGGCGGTCCGACACCACTATTCAAAAGACAGAGGGAGAATGTACTGTTTAATACCAGTTATACTGTGAGAGTAAATAGTTCTCTCTATCACCCCTTCAGATAGAGAGAGAAAAAAATGATGCATAGAAGAGAATAGAGGGAAAGTAAAGGACAGAGATATTGAGGGACATTGATATGAGGAGAACACAATAGGAGTGACAGGTTGGGTCAGTGGAGGGAGTAGATTATCCCAATGCCCAGAGCAACTGGCTAATCACTCGGAAGTAGCAGGAGCAGTAGGAGCTGGCCATAGCCAGAGCACCACAGACCAACTAATAACAAATCCCATTCAGATAGCAGTCATCACTCTCCCACTTCACAACCTTGTGGAAATCAGAGGCACAGGGAAAAATAATGGAAACACCTTGAAAACCGCCAGAGGTAATGGCAGCAAGTTATTTCCATACAAATACACTTTGCAAACAGGGAGGGAGAGAGAGGTGAGGGACGGGAGGAGGGAGAGAGAGGTGGGGGACGGGAGAAGGGAGAGAGAGGTGGGGGAAGGGAGAAGGGAGAGACGGGTAGGACTATTCACTTGGAAGAATAAGGGATAGCAGAGTGAGGAGTGCTACGTAGATTAAATTAAACATGCTACATCCTTGTTTCATTTCCATTAAGTGTAATTGACTGGTCAAGAAGTCGGTGACTCTTATTTCTCCGGTGCAGCACAGTGGCGGCTGCAGAAAGCATTATCATCATCATATGATTACCCAGAACCAATAGCTACCACTGCCAAAGTCACCTCCATGCACAGACAATGCCTGCCGGCTTTACCAGCCTCAGGCAATTATGTGAATTAACTTAATATATGTACATAGGGAAGACATACACACACATGCGCACGCATGCTAACACTCAAGTCAGTTTATTATTACCAAGTAGACTTTGCTGGTGGTGATGGCTGCTGTAATTACAGTTGTAGGCCTTTGAGCCAGACTCACCATTTTAATTCTGTTTTTAATAACCGACGGAACTGTCAGGATTATCATCATTCGGTTCACCAGCGTGACATTAGGGAGGAGAACGAAAGGTGTGTGTGTGTGTGTGTAAAAATGTGTGTGTGTGAAAATGTGAGTATGTGTGTGGGGGGGGGTTCAGTTGGGAAGAATGGGATGGGCAGTCTGCATGAACTGTGTCACCATGGGAACAGTGGGTTTGGAGTCCAAACACCTGCAGCTGAGGGTTCGTGAATTCACTCAAAAGACAATTAGTAACCAAAGTCACTGTAAACAGTAAGAAACACCGAACCATAAAGGACATAGCATCTCGGCAGTTAACAGGCAAGGCTGATCTGCCATACATCCAGTCAGCAAAGCAGCAAGTAGCTATTCAGCTACACAGAGGGTCTTTTTCAGTCATGAAAAAGGAGGCCACAGATTCTGCATTTTCCAATCATGGGGAGACAACTCAGCCAACCAGGCCAGTGGAGTCAACGTACACAATGGAGGAGCATTGGTCAGTTTATTAGAGGAAACCCTTCTCCCCTCCCTCCCTCCCCCCCTCCCTCACTCACTGTCAGTAACCTCCAGCAGGGCCTTGGTGATGACGGAGCCAGCAATGTTGAGGGCCTGACAGCTGTAGTAGCCGGCGTCAGAGCGCTGGGCGTCTGCGATGGTCAGACTGCCAGTCTGGGACACAGAGAGACGGCTGAAGGGCTGAGGGGGCTGGTAGGAGAACAGCAGGCTCTGGAAGACAGAGAGAACGAGACAGAGGGGTCTTGAGACTGGAATTATGTCCATGCTTGACACATCCACTGGACATGGTTTTATCAATATCCTACACTAGGATATGGATCAATAACTTCAACTCTATGCATCAACATTTAGAACTTAGATGGACTAGAGAGTATCTCACATTGCTGCCCTCCCTCTGCCAGAAGATAGCAGGCTGGGGGTTGCCAGTGGCCTCACACTGGAACGTGACCATTCTCCCCACTGCCACCACCTGGTTTCTGGGGCGCATGGCAAACGCTGGGGGCACTGCAGTGGTGGAAAGATGGGGCTTGGTTAACAGGACAAACCATGAAAAACTTTGCAAGCATTGCAATATATTCATAGAATAAAGCACTGAAATCACACATAAATAGGATGACGTAATGATGATAACTTACCAGTGAAGACTACAAGAGAAGAGAAGAGACACAAACACGGGAGATGAATAACGATGGCACATGCGATGGGAAAAAAGATCACCAGTCAATCATTAAACATGTTCAACAAACACTTTGATGAAAGAATACATGACTGAGAAAATGAATGGAACAAACAACAATTGGATACACAGTGCAGAAGCTCTGTTTGTGTGCTAGAGTACTTTCCAGTCATTAATAGGGGATATGAGTGGCAAGGCTGGTCTTAGGAGGAGTGGGCGTGTGTGTTTAATGAATGGGACCTCCCCCCTGGAAGACTGCTTTAGTGTGTGTTTGACTGTAAATACATCTCACTCCCTCTACCTAAATTCCTCAACACTAGCAAAACACACACATGTCGTTATTGTGGACATACACACTCTCACACATACACGCACATTATAGCAAATTACCTTTTAGTATTTTATCACTATTACACAGTGGAAATCTCCTTTCTTAAAGAGACTTTGAGAAAGTCCGGAACACAGAGGGACATGTGAGACCATAAAGAAAGGACCAAACAGAGGGAGGAGAGAAAGGGATTTGGCTGTGCACAACAACAAAGTGTGTTGTTGTTGTTGGATTTGGCTGTGCCCTCTGAACCCTCTAACCCTCTAACCCCCACCCCTGACAGACATGTTTTCGGAGTGGGAGTTGATGAATATGTAACTACGGACAACATAAGAACCGAGTGCCAGTTCCCAGCATGCCAAGCTGTATGGTAGAGGAAGTGGAGCGTCTCTTCCTGCCCCCTGCCTGAGTGTGTTGAGCTCAGACCAGACCCCCTCTACGGGCCACATAGGCTCCCATCATATTTCATATAACCATTATTTCCATAGACTGAATACTGTGGCCCTGGAGAACACCATGTTTCCTTCACTATGTTTGTCTGTGTAATATTTAGGACCCAGGATCTTGGAGAAATACATTTCCTTGGCACACGTATGCATGCATGCACACACACACACAGACACACACACACACAGACACACAAACAGACACACAAACAGACACACAAGCAGACACACCAAAGGTTTGGTGTTGTGCTGATAGGTCCACACTGAAAGCCAAGGTGATGACCCCTGACATGTAGCATGAATTTTATGGAGCCATCTGGGGCCAGAGGCATGAATTCCCCTGGCAGGCTTATGGGGTGACTGGAGGGGGTGCTGAGGGGACACATGAGCTCTTGTGTTTGGTCAGTTGAATGGGCCAGTGAGAGGTGAGGATGGAGTGTGAGAGTATGTATCTTGGAGCGTGTCTGTGAATGTGTGCCTTGCATGTGCATGTGTGTATTTGCGACGATTTGTGTACGTGTGTGCCTGTGTGAGTGTGTCGTGCACTTGTGTGCCCCTGTGTGTGCCCCCGTGTGTGTGTGTGTGTGTGTGTATTACTGTGTGCTCAGTAGGGCTGCTGGGACACAGCGTGGGCTGTTCCCATCCCTTGAAAACCCATTGGACCTGTTGACTCAAAGGTGTGAAAAGCCTTGCATGGGAGTGATGGGTTGAGTTACAAGGCCAGCCAGTCCTGCAGCCTGTTTGGACAGAGTTACGACCCCCCAGTAAACACATAAACCTGAGGGAAGAGAGAGGGGGATGGATTCTACTACAGCTCCATGTGCTGGATTAACTAACACAGACAATCGGAGACAGGAACTGTAGGTGTAGAGCTAGGCCTGTAGAGCATTATTGACTGAGGGCTTCATGTCTCTGTAAAGGCTGTGGCACACTTTGAGTCTTATTGCCTAAAAAAGGAGATAAACGGTGATATGCAGAGAGAGAGAGAGAGAGAGAGGGAGAGAGGGAGAGAGAGAGAGAGAGAGAGAGAGAGAGGGGGAGAAGGAGAGAGAGAGAGAGAGAGAGAGAGAGAGAGAGAGAGAGAGAGAGAGAGAGAGAGAGAGAGAGAGAGAGAGAGCAGAAAAGGGTGAGAAATTAAGACTTGACTTTGAGGAGGAAATACAGGAATCCAGACAATACTGTGCCAATTACTTTAAAACGCTACAAAGTGATCTGGAGTGTTGGCACTAGTTAAAGGTGATGTAAAATATGCTAAATAAATCAAAATAAATAAACTAACCTAAAACAATCCAAAAACAAACAGCTTAGCCTTGGAGGAAACCTTGTGTGCAAACCTTGTGTTTGGATTGAAACCAGCACGACTGGAGTGGGGATCCAACATGCTTTGATTTTCACTACTGATAATGTTGCCTGGCTGCACCAATCACACAGCCAGACCGTGTATAGAGGAAACAAACCCTTAATCTCCTGCCTGCCCTGTGGATACGTTTAAACACAACAAGCACACTAGACTGTTTGTGTTTGGGGCAGAGAATCCATGGAGCTTTGTTTCATTTCTGTCAGTCGACAGAGGAAAAAAAGGAAGTACAAATTACTACTGTGAACTTATTCTGGTACTTGTGTAACAATGAATACTAGCGTATCTCTCTAGTCAGAAACTATGACTTGTGATACACTGAAAACACAGTGATTGAAAGGAGGGGGTAATAAAAAGTATTGTAATATCAGAGGAGATAATGTGTTTGTCAGACAGTACTGTTGTTATGTCTCATTTCCTTCAGGGGAGATCTGTTCTCCCCCTCCTCACTCCCTCCCCATCCCTCCATCCTCTTTCCTCCCCCCTTCCATCTCTCTCCACTGCTGGTTGGAACAGGAAGGATAATGAAACGTGTGTGAGAGAGAGAGAGAGAGAGAGGGAGCGAGAGAGAGAGAGAGAGAGAGAGAGAGAGAGAGAGAGAGAGAGAGAGAGAGAGAGAGAGAGAGAGAGAGAGAGAGAGAGAGAGAGAGAGAGAGAGAGAAATCTGAACCCTCAAGTACCTCTCCAGAGGAGATAATGTGTTTGTCAGACAGTACTGTTGTTATGTCTCATTTCCTTCAGATATGTTGGTTTGAACAGGAAGGATAAGAGAGAGAGAGAGAGAGAGAGAGTGCGAGAGCGAGAGCGAGCGAGAGAGAGAGAGAGAGAGAGAGAGAGAGAGAAAGAGAAAAGTAGCTACTACATAGTCCAGACACCTACACCCTTCCCTCCAATTAAGCCAATCTGTACTCATCTGCTATCTGTGCTTCTTCTCCTCTGTTCAGACCCTAAATTAGACCCTGGTCCCCCTCTTTTCCCAGGCAGGCAGAGAGGGAGGCAGGTTTGGTGTAGAGTAGACTGTGTAATTGGAACCATGTCATTTCCCTGAATGGGACCCAGGCTTGTCTTTAATTATGCCCTGCTCCTCCTCACTGTGTGTGTGTGTGTGTGTGTGTGTGTGTGTGTGTGTGTGTGTGCATTCGTGTACACGCTAGTGTGTGTGAGTAGTGGGGTGTTACTGCTCATTTCCTGCCGTCAGTCCCTGTGCTGTAGGGGGTCATTGTGGCATCCCTGCTCATAAATGAACCCACTTCCTGGTGCATCATCAACACTCCCATCGGGGCACCTATTCAGAACTGATCCATTCATGGTTAGACTGGCAATGGGCTGTATGAGTAGAGTGCTGATTGCTGCAGAACTGATATGAACTAAATACATGACCTCACATTGAACTGATAACCCAACTCAGCCGGTTACCCTGGGAACTGCTTGACTAAACTGATCCATGCTAAAGAAAACAGGGCAGGCCAGTGATCAGTGGTGTGACACTCTGTGGTGTGGCTACACAGGTTTAGGTAAGATATCCAACTGCTCTGAGAACAGCTGTCTTCTCCTTCACACTTTCCTCTAACGTTTCATGAACGTGAGAGCAACAGCTGCACAGCATAAACCCAGTCTGCACTTCACATAGTATGTGCACTTTCATGTCAAACAGCAGGTGTGACCTGGGTAAGGGTTAGGGTTGGGGTTGGGGTTACTGTCGTTGGAGGTTGTACTGACCGTGTACGGTCAGCGTAGCGGACGCCTCAGCCTTTCCCACCATGTTCTCTACAACACACGTGTAGGAGCCCTCGTCTGACAGTCTTACACCTCGCACGCTCAGTGTGTGGTCCTCTAGGATCTCATGCCTGTAGACAGACAGACAGACACACACACACAAAGAGTGAGAGAAAGATGGACAGGGAGATATAAAGAGAGAGATGGACATGAAACAAAGGAGCTTTACATGATGGCGTGCGCACTGTAATATACAACGCTTCTAATTCCATGAACAGATGTGAGCCTCCGTGTGCATATGAAATAAGATCGGAGTATGTATCTATGATGTGTAACAGTGTAATATAAAGGCTGTATAGTACTGCCGGGCCATCCATCCGTACCTCCCCTTGGGCAGGTCTGCATCCTCTTTCCTCCAGCGGACAGTGGGGACCGGATCTCCCCGTGCCTCACAGTGGAACTCCACACTCTCATCTGCCAGCACCATAACACTATTGGGCCTCTTCACAAACCCTGGGCGCTCTGAGGAAGGGGGGAGATCGTTATCATAGTCATGATGTGTTTAAAGTTTAAAGTTGTGTGATAGACTGACATTTTTGCATGGATCTCCAACCCTAGCCCTTGCAAAATCAAGCGAATGCAAAGCTATTAGATAAGCACCTAAAAATGATACCTCTGAATAACATTAGCCCCCAGTTTTTTTTATATTTAACCTTTATTTAACTAGTCAAGTCAGTTAGGTACACATTCTTATTTACAATGACGGATAAGAGTGAAAGAGAGAGAGCGCAAGGGAGAGAGAGAGAGAAAAGTAGCTGTGCGCTACTCTATGGGATTCGAACCAGATTGGCTGTATTGACGCCTCTAGCACTGAGATGCAGTGTCTTAGACCACTCCGCCACTTGGGACACCGCTCTGTAACCCTCTCTCCATGGGACAGTTGTACCACACCCACATTCCCCCTTGTTTCACCCTCCTATTTTGATATCACTGGGATAAGTAGTTCCACAATTAATTTTATTTACCCTAAAACACATCCATTTATGTGAATGACAACCACTTAAATCCACTTAAAACTAGTAGGGCTTGTTAAAACTAGGGCCATTTTATTCACGTTGGTCCCAGAGCACATTTTAAAACAGATGGTTTCTTCAATATGCAGTATTATTCTATTAGCCCAAGATGTTTTTACTAGGCATTATACATGTGTGTGGTGTGCCCTAGCCTGTTGCCCAGCCCAGCCCAGCCTAGCTGTTCCTGTGATAAAATGTCTCAGTCTGCTCCAATGGGAAGTGTTTGGAGAGGTGGTAGGTGGGGTGGAGAGGGGGCCAGCAAAGGGTGGAGGTGGGGGTGGAGAAGTGAACCAGGCTAGGGGTCAATGGTCTGGGAAAACTTGGCAACAAGAAGAATGGGGGTGAGAGTGGGAGTGGGGGTACAACCTGGTCCAGGACAGCTGGGGGGTGGCAGGGGTCACAATGGGAAGACAGGGACACCCTGAGTTTAGGATTCAGGAGAAATGCCTTCACAGCTGCAGGGCTGGGGGCCATTGTTATGTAACCTGTTTCATTATTCGATTATGTGCCAGGGAGAAAAGCCTTTACCCAGGGGACAGGCAGACTCTTTGACCTTCACTGTCACAACTAAGACTGACTGAATGTGGCTGAGAGAAGGGAGAGGGAAAAAGCCTCCACTAGAGGGACAGACCAACAGACAAGCAGACAGACAGACAGGGTCTTACCTAGTACAGTCAGTTCTGCAATCTCGCTCTCCCTCTCTCCCACCATATTGGTCCCCACACAAATATATTTCCCTGCGTCACTCTTCCTGGCGTTGGTGATCATCAGCTTCCCACCGCGGATCTGACAGATGGAGGGAAGAAAAGGAGAAGTTGTAAGGTCATATCTGTAACTAGATACATATATAAACCAAATATAAATAACACCACACTGGATACGGCACGTTATGCTTTGAAAGGCTCCCAAAAAGTGATTTGGTGAAATGATTTGCACAAAATCTAGGACAACTTCTACTCCCAAGCCATAAGTAAGCTAAACAGTTAATCAAATGGCTACCCGGACTATTTACATTGACCACCTTTTTTAGGGCTCCCGAGTGGCACAGTGGTTTAAGACACTGCATCTCAGTGCTAGCGGCGCCACTACAGACAACCTGAATCCAGACTGTATCACAACCGGCCGTGGTTGGGAGTCCCTTAGGGCGGCACACAATTGGCCTCACGCACCAAATCATGCTGCTACTCCTATGACCAGAGAAAGTGAAATATTCCTCAATATAAGACACAAACCGCTAATAATAACAACGCAAGCCTATCGAAACACTATACTCATTAATTGCAGATGCAGTGTTGGTTGTAGCGTGAGTGGATGTAGGTAGAACGTGCATTCTATGGCTTATAAAAGTGTTGAAGAAACTGTTGACAGTGCTGAATAACAACTTAAACATGAACTTACTTATAAAAACAGCAGCTCTTTGCTGTATTCATTGAGCCGCTCTCTAGTCATGGTCTTAACAGTACTCACAGCATCAACTTTGCTGTGCGCTCAAGGCTTCTTTTTACAGCCTATGTCTCGAGGAAACTGTGCAGACAAGGTGATCTAAGCTATCTGATTAACCAGCGGTAGGCCTATAGGTGCACTTCATTTGCTCTCTGGGTCTGCCAGGTATGCAGAGTTCTACAATCAGACACATGAAATTGTTCAAAATTGGAACTAGGGCTGCTGAATCAAGTGTAGTAGGAACGCAAAGGCTTTATCGTTGTTATTTTTTTACAGAAATATTTGGTGATCAACTATGAATACCTATGAGATCACGATCGACCAGCTGGTGACCACTGCAATAGAGCCCAGACAAAGATCTGGTAGGTTTAAGGCAGAAGCTTTAAAAAGCAAACAGTGTTCATTCCCAGCTGCCCCGGCTGGCTGGCTGCGTGGCAGGGAGGGCAGTGCCTGACAAGTTTATTCCGCTGACAGAGGAAGCAGCGAGACCACAACCCCTCGGGCCTCAGAGAACTCTTCTACAGCACCAGCCTAGAGATCCTGTACTGTGCCACGCAACAGGATCGTTGTAACGGGAAATAACTCTGGATGGTTGGGTTGGAGAGTTTCCCTAGTTTCAAAGAAGAACCTCTGTGCAGAAAATATGGAATCAGGGTTTCTGCAAACATAACTGATAAGTCAAAGCCAAATCATGCATCGGAAATGTTCAACTAACATTAAAATGTATTGAAAGAGGGATTGCTATTCAAACACTAGGGTGAGGTTGGGTGAAGGAAAACCTTTCTATAGTCCCTGCCTCTTGTTTCCCAGTGGTAAAGTGCAGTCTAGTGTGACGTTGGTTAGTGAGTGGAGAGGTATCAGAAGGCACCAGTGTGTCAGAGAGGAGGAAAGTGGATGAGTCCTGACGTGGCCAGGCAGTAGGTTACAACTTCTCGTGTGTAAACCATACTAGGAAGACCAGCCAAGCAGTCACAGCTAATCTACTCACAGCCTGATTTACAGAAGGGGATCTTCTGCCTCATACATCACTACTAACCCTCCTCATTCTCCTCACCCTCTCGTCCCCCTTGCCCCTCTCGCCCTCATAACATGAGAGGAGGCTGACCTTCCCTCGCCACACTGACACATTCTCCCAGGCCATAAAAGTCATCATGTGTTAAACAGGGAGAGGAGGAGGATGGGAGGGGAGGAGAGAGAAGAGGGAAGAGGGGGCGAGGAGAGGGAGTAGGGGGAAATTAGGGGAGAGGAGGGGAGAAAGGGGTGAGGAGAGGGAGGAGGGGGATAGGAGGGGAGTAGGAGAGGGAGGAGGGGGAAATTACGGGAGAGGAGGGGGAGAAAGGGTTGAGGAGAGGGAGGAAGGGGATAGGTGGGCGATAGGGGGGAGATGGGGGGGTGAGGAGAGGAGGGGAGGAGGAGAAGGAGGAGTTGGAGGATGGGGATAGGAGGGGAGGAGGAGAAGGAGGAGGGGGAGGATGGGGCTAAGAGGGGAGAGGAGGGGTTGAGGAGGGGAGGGGAAGATGAGGGGGAGAGGAGGGGAGGGGGGGAAGGGGCAGAGGAAGGGGCAGAGGAAAGGAGAGGAGGGGGAGAGAAGGGGAGAGGGCAGTGGCCAGGTTTCAAATCCCAGAGTTCTCAGAGGTCACTGGGCCAGGACCTGTTTCATGTTCCACCCCCTGTGGTGCTGGCCACTTTTGAAGTGTCATCACATTACCCTACATTTAATGGGGGGCAAAGGCTCCAGGAGTGTGATACATTCAGTGTGTGTGTAGCTGCCTGCCTGTGTGTGTGTGTTTCGCATTAACAGCATGCAACTCAGCCACTCATAATACACACAGCACCGTTAGGGCTCAGACACAACAGCGGTTGCTGGCTGAGATTACCCAGCACCTCTGAACGATTTTACATCGGTTAAACATTTTGACAGTCAGACCACTACAGAGGGTCCCTAAAACAGCGCACTGAACGATCGGCAGATGAACGCTAGATCCACATTCGGTGTGATGTGTGCAAGCCTATATAAGTCCACCTTTGGGCAACAATATGTGGGAAATCCTTGCGTCTTTGTGGGTGTGCATTCTGTCTGTGTGTAGCAACTTCAGAGCACAGACACAGAGTGGGTCATCCAGTACAGGGGGACGGGGTGAGGGTGAGGCCACAAGGACACATCTGGAGCAGCAGTACTAGTCTAGAGGAGAGGCCTGAGAACAAAGAAACGAGGGTCCTTTGAAGAGCTTCTCCTCAGATGTCCTCCTGTCACATCTCTCTCTCTCTCTCAACGTCAGACCCACAACAGCAAATACATCACTCCTGTCCTCCTCTCCTCTCCCGCTCTCTTCCTTCCTTTCCTGCGTTCCCCTCTGTTTTCCCTCTCCTTCACGCATCTGCTTCCCCATCTGTTCCCTCCATCCCATAACAGTGGTGGTGGTGTTTGTGTGTACTGTGTTAATGTGTTCCATGCAGTTCCTCTGTTATGTGTGCTACACTACGATACACTACACTACACTACACTACACCACACTACACTACACTACAATACACCACACAGCCGTGAGTATGGAGAGCTGACAGACACATCACCCCCAACCTGACCCGACAACAGTCAATATAGGGTGTTATATGATGTTATGTTACTGTATAGTACTCTATCTAGAAGTACTCCTGTTGATGCATTGCTCTGCACCACTGGCCACTTGTCCAGTGGCCACCCACTCAAGACCTTCCCCCAAACGTCCTTCACCCCATTAATGCAAGCGTGGCCAGAAAATGCGTTCATGCCAGCACTACCAAATCCCACAGCACACCCCCAGAACTCGCTGTGGTTTAAGAAACAACAACAGATTTGGGAGTGGATGTTGTGTTAGAAACAGAGCACAAACAACACTCCATCACCAGCGCTGCGTTGTTTACAGGACTCATTAGGAAACAGTCTTATCTGCAGGCCCTTAGTCCAATGAGCCGAGCTATAGCCATGAGGCAGAAACCAAGCTGGCCTTCTGTTTACACTCTGAGTCCGTACACCAGGGAAAACCACATACGCCATAAGGACTGGGGCCAAAATGGCTGCCCTGACTTCCCTACAAGACCTTACTTGACTTTGACTTCGACAAAAACCAACGCAGCCTTTGTATTTCCTTCAGAAGGCCCTCCCTCTCTCCTCCCCCTCCCTCGTCGGTGCGGAGGAGAGCTGCTCTGTCCATCGCAGTCCCTCAGAGATAGACTAACTGTCAATCCGGAGGAGGATGAGCCTTGGATCCCAACAAGTCCCCTAGACCGTACACAGACAAACATGCTTGCATACACACACACACACACCCTCCCCTGATTCCTGATCACGCTTCCCCAGATAGCCTTTGTTCCAAATAGACATTGATTGGCCAAACCACAGCGCAATATGATTTCATTATGTTTGTCAAATAGATGATGTACTTGTTTCTCTTCATTATGTCTCCCAACAGAGACACTTTGATCTTCCTGGAGCTCCGCCAGCAAGCAGTGGGCCGTGTTTGTGTGTGTGTGTGTGTGTGTGTGTGCGCAAGTGTGATGTGCAGACCCAGCGCAGTGCAGTGTATGCTCTGTACAGAGAGTGTGCTCCGAGGTTAACAGAGCTTGTGTCTTACCGTGATGCGCTCATCCCTGTCATTGATGTTGGTACCGTCTTTCCTCCATGAGATGGTGGGCTCAGGATGCCCACGGGGGGGTTGGCACTCCAGTACGGCAGGTTCGCCCGCCGCCACCATCACATCCGCTGGGTTCTGTCTAAAGTCATCACGCAGTACTGTGGAACAGAAGAGAGGAGGGGTTAACGGTATGTTAGCATTGGACTGTGAATGTAGGGTATACATGTCAAATATTCAAGCCCATTAGGACCAGACTCTAGATGTGTAAGGACAAATCTCTCAATCATGTCCATCACAGATAGATAGAGTCTTGAGCGAGCTGGACATTATATATTGCTATGGTATAAAGTGGTCTCGGGGGGCCTGGGCCAAATCCCTGATGTGCTTTAGTGCTATAGGACTCCCACACTCTCAGTCTGATTAGACTAGCTCTCGCCCACCTGCCTCTCCACCGTCACACTCCACTCTAGCCCTGAGGGAACGTACAAACACACGGGCAAACATTTTCATCACAATCCCATTTACGACTCCCAAGAACTTTGTTTGAAGTGTGAGGTAAGCATGAACAGAAACCAACCTCCCCAGTTAATGTTTCCCTACCATGTTTGCCCAGCAAACACTTCAAGAGAGATATTTTGCCAGAGCCATTAGCTGTAGAACATTATCTTAAATATAAACCATCAACTTAGTGAATACTGTTGGGTTTCAGCATGAACTATCCTTTACTTACACATTTTATTTATTTTACCATGTCAGTATGTATTTGTTGTCAATGTTTTGGGCCTCAAACTGAGGCAGATGTGAAAAAAGTCAATAGTTTGAAGAGTTGAAGAGTTAACTGAAAATAATGCCAATGTTGATTAGATGCTTTTTTCATTAATTAGGCAATTTTCTGTTTAACCTCATGGTCTATCTACTAGAAACTCATGGACAATATGGACACAGCTATACAAATGAGTTCCTGGTGATAGTTAGAAACTGATTGGACTTGGAGAAGGTTGAACATACTGGCGTACTCGCCTAGCTAACAGAGGCCTAGAGAAGATAAGAGGTCATGTTAACTGACTGATATTACCTCATAGAACAAAACGTATAAGACTGTGTTAACCTCAGACCTTATTTCCAGCATTTCTCCCAAAACCTTATTCTTTCCCTATAAATTTTCCCTATAGGAATGGCTGAACGAACCAGAGGTAACTAATTTCCGGGTTTTAGGACTACAAGCTGCTGAGCTCTATTCCAAAAACAGTAAATGAGTCCCCCCTCCCTACTCCCCGATCCCCTCGCTGCCAGCATTTAATCTCCACTGTCTTCCCAAACCAGATTACATGACATTACATTTCACTGCATAGATTACATCACAGAAAATTGCATTAGCCTACATTTCATTACCAGGCACTATATTCTATTTTATTACACTGTATGACATTACGTTACATTGTACTGGATTGTAAGACATTCCTCTGTGTCTAGGTGGAATTTGTGTGCACACTCAAAAGTGAATAATGTCTTAAGAGCCAACCGACGAATTCTACATGGACTCATTCCAATAAACTTTCTAGAGCATTCCAGAATGTCTAACAGAGTCATATTTTACAGTTGGTTGTTATGAAGGGAAGCTGCATGTTGTAAAAGCTATGTAAGCCCATCTATGCAAAGCACCAGCGAAGTATGCAAATGAGCGTAATCACAGAAGTGCCTGACATTTGGGTATGAATAGAATTTGCATACTCACTCGTTGCTTACGACGCTACAACCTTATCGGCACAGCAAAATGATGTAGGTCTGTCAAAATATACTATACTGTTAGTGGCCACGGGAGTCTGATGACAAATACATGTGTGACAATGTAATTATACTAGTTAGAGTCACACTGAATAATAAGAGTGTTTACCTGAGACTACTGAATGGAATGCGGTTTACCATTTTTACTGGAATGTTTTGCTATTAGATTCGTCTAGGTCAAATTCTCCGTTCTCTGTCACAATTTTTTTTTTACTGTAGCTGTGAAGGCAAATTCAGTTTAGCGTAGCTCTGAGAGCAGCAATTCTGTTAGGGTGCAGGAGACTGTGGACCTCTGACATTTATATCCCCAAGCCCAGACAGCGAACACTCTTCATTTTCCACAGCCAAAAGGGATTATCCAGTAGTTTTGTATACTTTTCAGCCAGTAGTTCTGAAAGTAGCGCTCACGAGCCAAAAGTGGTCCCCGAAAATCGCGTACTACTTCACACTTCACATTGACACGTCCAGCCCAAAGTGGAAGGTTTCAAAAATACTTAGCAGTCGCCAAAGTTCTGGAGCATGTATCTAACCTCCCAAATCACTGTTTGTAGGAAAGCAAAAGCAAGGGATATAAAGGGAAGGAAGGAGACAGGCAGAGAAAGAGAAGTAGCAGTAGAAAATGCTTATTAAAGTGTTTGACAGTGAGACAGTGAGACAGTGAGAGAAGCCTTTTCTGGATTGAGGAACATCGTACCAAACCTCCCCTCTGTGCCCCTAACCTTCAACTCCCAGTCCCTCTCCATCCATTAAAGCACTTTCTGTGAGAGTGCTTTTCAAATGAGATCTGTCATTGACAGCTGCTAGCGCTCACGGCAAGTCAGGCCGCTTTATTCAGCCTCCCTTATACAGTGCATATTCATTATATACGCTAACTTAGGGAATGAGGGATATTGGGACCAGCTGCTGCGACGTCATATTAGAAGGCCATGGCTGTCGGTCCTGCCGGTGTGTCCTAATGGCTGTGACAGTAATGAAGACGGGGAGCTGCTACCACACAGACAGCACAAACCAGCCCAGACAGGAGAGACTCAGCTCAGAGAGCACTGAACTATGCCGTGAGGAAATGGAAAACTACCACTGCAATTCCTCAACTCTCCACATGTGCTGTACAGGATAACGGAGCTAGCTGAATGGGAGCCACAAGCTGAACTGGAGACAAAGAAAACTCACATCTGCCCTAAAATGGCAGGCAGAATGGTCAGTTTTCTGATCATGGACAACCCTTTCCTGTCTCCTCTGGCTGCCAGCTCCGAGCAGCATCACGAGGAGAACAGATGTGATTAGTGGGACAGGACTCCAGACCCCACAACAGGCTCCAAGAATGTACACTGGTGTAATCGTAGGTCTTTACACACTAGCAGGGCCCCTGCTGAAATTGGAAGTGGGAGAAGATGAGATGCAGTGAATGTAGCTGGCAAAGCAGAGTCACGGAGAGAGAGAGGCAAAGAGAGAGATGGAGAGGGGGATGGAAGGATAGAGACCATCGAATAATAAGAGGGAGGGAAATAGAAAGAGTGAAAATGAGAGAGAACGAGAGAGAGAAAATGAGAGCAAAACTAAAATATAAAGAGAATGAGACAGAGAGAGAGAGAGAGAGAGAGAGAGAGAACAATAGAGAGAGAAAATCCAGAAAATAAATGTTAAATTCTACAACCACCTAAAAGGAAGTGATTCCCAAACCTTCCATAACAAAGCCATCACCGACAGAGAGATGAACCTGGAGAAGAGTCCCCTAAGCAAACTGGTCCTGGGGCTTTGTTCACAAACACAAACAGACCCCACAGAGCCCCAGGACAGCAACACAATTAGACCCAACCAAATCATAAGAAAACAAAAAGATAATTACTTGACACATTGGAAAGAATTAACAAAAAACTGAGCAAACTAGAATGCTATTTGGCCCTAAACAGAGAGTACACAGTGTCAGAATACCTGACCACTGTGACTGACCCAAACTTAAGGAAAGCTTTGACGATGTACAGACTCAGTGAGCATAGCCTTGCTATTGAGAAAGGCTGCCATAGGCAGACCTGGCTCTCAAGAGAATACAGGCTACCCACTGCCCACAAAATGAGGTTGAAACTGAGCTGCACTTCCTAACCTCCTGCCAAATGTATGACCATATTAGAGACACATATTTCCCTCAGATTACACAGATCCACAAAGAATTTGAAAACAAACCCAATTTTGATAAACTCCCATATCTACTGGGTGAAATACCACAGTGTGCAATCACAGCAGCAAGATGTGTTACCTGTTACCACAAGAAAATGGCAACCAGTGTGTAAATACAACCCACGTTTATTTATTTTCCCTTTTGTACTTTAACTATTTGCACATTGTTACAACACTGTATGTATACATAATATGACATTTGATATGTCTTTATTCAATTGGAACTTCTGAGTGTAATGTTTACTGTTAATTGTTATTGTTTATTTCACTTTTCTTATCTACTTCACTTGTTTTGGCAATGTTAACATATGTTTCCCATGCCAATAAAGCCCTTAAATGAAATTGAATTGAATTGAGAGAACTATAGAGAGAGAGAACTATAGAGAGAAAACTATATATATATAGAGAGAGAACTATAGAGAGAGAACTACTGAGAGAGATAAATATATAGAGATAACTATATATCTATAGAGAGAGAACTATAGAGAGAGAGATAACTATATATAGAGAGAGAGAACTATAGAGAGAGAACTATAGAGAGAGAGAGAGAGAGAGAGAGTGAGAGGGGAAGGTTTTTTGATCTCTCTTTACGTATCGCTGAGCAGACTCCTGCTCCTGATGAAGCGGCTAAACTGTGCTAATTTGGCCTGCGTACCAGCCAGCTCTGTCCAACATTACCAGTCATAAATAACACAGGATTAAAGCCTGAACAGGCCAGGCCAGGGGATCCCAGCCAACAGAACAGGGAGAGAGAGAGAGAGCAGAGCAGAGTCCAGCGCTCAGCCTCACAGAGAGCAGACAGGAAACAATGAGAAAATACAACATGGGTAATCACTCGCAGATGGCCCCAGCCCTCTCCTCTCAGGCAGGCCACCTCGCTGGAGGGTGAGATGCCTGATGAGCAGCGTGGACATGGGAGAACAAATTGGGGTGACCCTCTAACTGGTGGCATTTTGGCCCGACTCTTTTGGTGTCCCGTGTGATCACCCCGGCCCCTCTGATCTGATTCAGCGACCAGGGAGACCACTGGCTGACTACAGGCAGTCTACAGGCCTGCAACTGACTGACTGGATGGCTGGCTGGCTGATTGGCTAAGTGACTGGGGCCTGATGAGAAACAGCTGTTCCCATGTTGCATGATAAAAGACACTCCTTGTGGGATACAAAAACATGACTGCAGTTACTCAAGACAGGAACTAAAACGGAACCATGATAACTCTAGGTAGCCTTGCGGTTAAGAGTGTTGGGCCAGTAACCAAAAAGTAGCTGGTTTGAATCCCAGAGAGTGGCAAGGTAGAAAAAAAACCTAACAACAACTGTTCCCCAGGTGCCAATGATGTGGATTAGGCTGCACCTTTTTGATTCAGAGGTTGTGCAACTGACTAGGTAACCCTTTTCCCTTCCCTTCTTGTGTAAAGTATCTTCTACAGTAGATACAGAGTGTCGTAAAATGATGCTTAGCGCACAAACAACCTGGCGGAACTGATGTTTTAAGCATTGTTGATAAGCTTTTCTGTGTTAAAATGGTTTGGATGTACCCCAACAACAGAATAGTTTGGGCAAACCGGTCATTCAAAATATTAATGACAGTAGACCGCTGATTGCCCAGCTCATCCTCCTCAGGAGGATGACATCATCCTTTACGTCTGTTTGAGATTCAAGTTTGAGGTTTCTTTTCTAAAATGTATGCTTTAGCCAAAAATACGAGTATAGGATGAGTCAACGACATTATTTGGGTATGAGTTAACAAAATATAAACTTTTAAAAGTTAGATTTTCACTGGACAGTTACATTAAGTTGCTAAGAACATAAGGTGTTTTGCAGGATAACGCACACATGCATGTGTGCTCACACACACACACACACACACACACACACACACACACACACACACACACAGAATCTGCTAAACTCGTTTTTCTCCCTCTCTTTCTCTCTCTTCTTCACATCCTCCCTCTTCCTTACATTACATTGTCTCTCCCTCTCATCCATCAGCCACATGTAATTCCTCCTCTGCAGTATTTTTGTAAAGTAATCCTGACAGTCTCCTTCCTTGAACCAGTGTAACTGACACGCTTTCTACTCTTAAATCCCCCAAACCAGCAGACTCCATACTAAAACCTCTCCTGGCATGCATAAATAGAGAGGGAGATATGGGGGAGAGAATGAGGGAGAGGGTAGGGGGAGAGAGAGAAATAAAGGGACAGAGAAAGGGAGAGAGAGACAGAGAGGAAGACAGATGGAGATGGAACGGGAGCAGAGGGAGAGCTCAGTGACTGTGCGTCAGTGGAGCTCTGTGCTCTGCGAGGAGCGCTAACATATTTAAGCCATCCCAGCTAGCTTGCAGGCCTGTCTGTTGAGCTGAACCCTGCACATCCTACTATCTCCCTCTCTCGCTCTCTCTCTCTCTCTCGACCTCTCTCTCTGCCTCCCTCTCTCTCGCCCTCCCTCTCTCCCTCCCTCTCTCCCGACCTCTCTCCCTGGCTCTCTCCTCTCTCGCCCTCTCTCCCTCTCTCGCCCTCCCTCTCTCCCTCCTTCTCTCTCGCCCTCTCTCCATCTGATCCCTCGCTCCAGCGCAGAATCCCACAGCCCACTTCAAAGGCGGAGCCCCCTGGACACGGTGTCTTAACCCCGTATTTGACTCCGTCTGACTGCTGAGCCCGATGAAGCCTATCTTTCTCTCCTCTTCACTCCCAGCCTGAGGATCGAGCAGGAGCATACTCACTGCAACAGTGATCCTCCCAACAGAGACAGACAGGGCACACTGTAGCTCTGCAGACAGGGGCACACACCACAAAGCACAGTCCCTCATCATCCCAATACATCAGAGCATGTGTTAGCCAGAGGGGCCCGGGGTATCCTAACCACGAACCACAACCCAGCCTAATTCTCTCCATTTTGTCTTCTGTATTCTGACCTCCTGTGAAACTGTCTTTGTAGGTATTGTTAGAAAAACTTGACACTACCTCCTCTCATCCTTGTTGCCATTAGGCTATCACTCCATTAGGCTACCACTCCAAGTTAGAATACTTTATAATTACAGTAAGTTGTAGGTTAAAAGACTGTGGCTTCCAATAGTAAGTGTGGTGCTCCATCCACCCAGAGAGTGGCTGTGTGATGGTGAGCAGAGCCTGGGTTTAGGGCCCGGAGTCTAGCTGAGCACCTGTCACTACCTCAGACAGCCGTGTCATACAATGGGCAGCCAGCCACACTGAGATTCCTTCAGAAATGAATGGGCTTCCCCCAAGAGAACACGCTGGGCAAGGAGGCCTATATAAACACATACAGATTACAGATGCTGTCACGAGAGGGGATGTGGAGAGACCAAGACGCAGCGCAGGGATAGTAGTTCGACATGATTTATTATAGATTTACTATGTAATATAATCAAACAACGAACGAACTACCACACTCAAACAAACACGAAAGACATAACGTCACGTTCACGAAAACAAACACGACTGAACGGACGTAACAAAACACACTTACTTCACCCGTGACTGCGAAATACATCAACAACGACCCACACCAGAGTGAAGGACAGACTCAACATATATGGGATCCCTAATTAGAGACAATGCGGTGCAGCTGCCTCTAATTAGGGATCCAACCCAAACCCCACACAGAAACAGAAAAGAACGACACTGTCAGACTCTGACCATAACTACATAGAGAAGCCTATTTGCTTCTCTATGGCCAGAGCCTGACAGATGCACACACACCTGCTGGTCATGCAAAGCTTGGTAGAGACCTCAAAGAACGTTAGGGTGGAACCATTTGGCCCATCAAGCAGGACTTTAGTGTACACAATCTATCCTCTTCCAGTCTGTGGAGATAACAGATATTGGCCACTATGGACCAATTACATTACGGTCTTCCTCCAAATATATGGAGTTGATTTTGTACTGCAGCAAAACATTAACACTGATCTAGCGTACCTTGCTGTCAATCAAGCTGTCATGTAAGATGACTTCACCCGGCCTTAAATAGAGAGGTGATAACTTATTGTGTTCTCAACTAGCTATGTTATATTTATCCTGTTAGTTAAAAGCACTGACACCTCAACAACATGGAATGGAGAGCCTGTCTTCCCTGTGTCTATAGTGTACTGTTCCCTCTGTCTTCCCTGTGTCTATAGTGTACTGTTCCCTCTGTCTTCCCTGTGTCTATAGTGTACTGTTCCCTCTGTCTTCCCTGTGTCTATAGTGTACTGTTCCCTGTGTCTATAGTGTACTGTTCCCTGTGTCTATAGAGTACTGTTCCCTGTGTCTATAGTATACTGTTCCCTGTGTCTTCCCTGTGTCTATAGAGTACTATTCCCTGTGTCTATAGAGTACTGTTCCCTGTGTCTATAGTATACTGTTCCCTGTGTCTTCCCTGTGTCTATAGAGTACTATTCCCTGTGTCTATAGAGTACTGTTCCCTGTGTCTTCCCTGTGTCTATAGTGTACCTTTCCCTGTGTCTTCCCTGTGTCTATAGTGTACTGTTCCAGTACCGTCTTGTGGCAGTGTCCCCCTAGCAGATGGCCTCCCTGCATGGCTGTGTGCTGCACCAGTTTGTGCTGACATGGTGCCACCGGTCATACTGCCAAATACTACTCTCAGCCTGACTGAACTAGAGCCCAAAGCAATCATTGGCAAATCTACTGCTCTCAAACTAGCTGTACCACTCCACATTTACATCCCCACCCAGTCAAACACAGAGAGAGAGAGAGACACACACGCATGCGTACATGCACACACACACACACACACACACACACACACACACACACACACACACACACACACACACACACACACACACACACACACACACACACACACACACACACACAATGCATTGATCTGCCAGTGTTTATTTTCCCCTGCAAAACTGTTCTCATCAGGACTTGAGGACTGGGGGACTGGGGGACTGGGGAGCTGGTGGTGTGCTCTGCTTGACCAGTGGGTAAACTTTTTGAAAGACTTGACACCTCAGTTTAAATAAATAAACCCTGTATTTTGATTGGGGGGCTGTGGAGAGGCAGCCGGAGCTAGCAGGAAAGCACTTTGGCCAAAAGAGAAATGTGTCAACCCTAGGCCCCCGAAACATCACTACATACCCCCCCACGTCCCCTCTACACACTGTACCCCCTACATAAAAAGGGTCCCCTAGCCTACACTATAGGGGTACCGAGACTTCAAACCCATGTCCTGCAGGGATGTAGAGACTGTATTAGATACAGTATGACACGTCTTGGCCAAACAAACCCTCCCCCTCACAGTCTCTCTCTCTCAGCACAGCCTGCCTGCTTCCTCCCTCAGAGAGCACTAAAGTTCCCTGTCTACTGCAAATACACATGTACTGTACATTAAGCCACGTAAATCACAGCCTACACTTCACTTTACAGCTTGGCCACTTCATTTTATGACATAACACAAACGCGTTGTGCCCCGCACCATGTTGAAAGTCAGAGCACTACAGTGTGTTGAAACTAGAGGTACAAAAACACACATTTTGTATGCTTATAAATAACACAGGGGATATATCAGCTTTAATATTGCAGATAGATTGTGGCTTATATCAATGTAATTGTCTGCATCCTTTCCAATCCCCATATATATTTTTTGTAAATATAGATATTATTTTAACTAAATATATTTTCTTTCTTTATAATTTTCCCCTAACCCTACCTATCCTCCCCTAATTGGAGAAAACGTAAGGACAACAATACTTCCAGCTTATACATACTCTATACATTTAAAATCAAGTCAACTTTTACTGGTCACATACACATTTTTGGGCAGATGTTATTGAGGGTGTAGCGAAATGCTTGTGTTCCTAGCTACAACAGTGCAGTAGTATCTAACAATTCACAACAATACACCCATTTAAAAGTAAAAGCATACTCTATACTTTTTATGGACACAGCATATTTTGCATTAGTTATCTTTTGTTTGTTTTTAGTCCCAGCCTTCAGCTACCCTCAACCCCTCCCGGCAATCTCTGAAGACCATTCCATTTTGATTTCTAGCTGCCATATTTTTTCCCACTGTGCTGTGATGTTTCACAACAGTTCTGTACCTTTCTGTAACATCGACACAGGGAGTCAGGAAGCAGGTGCAGTTAGTGAGTTTAATATAAACTAACCTAGACCGATAAAAAACAACCGCACCGTCTGACAAGGAAACATAACCACTGCTGCCTGAAGAGTGATGCTAGATAAAGGGGGAGTAATCAGGGTAGTGACAGAGTTCAGGTGTGCCTCATGGTGGGGTGGAGGTGTGCATAATGAGGGTTTCCAGGTGTGCATAATGATGGGTTGCCAGGATGGCGGTTGGTAAACCGGTGACATCGAGGGCCGGAGAGGGGGAGCGGGAGTAGACGTGACACTTTTTATTCCCATAGTTTCTACAGATCGTAAATTAAAGATAAGAGTATTATTATATTATTGATCGATTGACTATGACTTTCAAATCATCCAGCAGTGCTATTTGCAGAGTTAGCTCCAAGTAAATGTTGCAATTTGTCAGGCATTCCTGAACCTGCGACCAAAAACATTGGCAGTACCCTAACAATTGATCTAATGATTCTGTCTCTTTGAAGAAAAATCTGCAGAGTTAGAAATTTCACCAACTATGTAAATTACACAATATTTCACCAACTACAGTTGAAGTCGGAAGTTTACATACACTTAGGTTGAAGTCATTAAAACTCATTTTCAACCACTCCACAGATTTCATGTTAACAAACTATAGTTTTGGCAAGTCGGTTAGGACATCTACTTTGTGCATGACACAAGTAATTCTTCCAACAATTGTTTACAGACAGATTATTTCACTTATAATTCACTATATCACAATTCCAGTGGGTCAGAAGTTTACATACACTAAGTTGACTGTGCCTTTAAACAGCTTGGAAAATATCAGAAAATGATGTCATGGCTTTAGAAGCTTCTGATAGGCTAATTGACATCAATTGAAGGTGAACCTGTGGATATATTTCAAGGTCTACCTTCAAACTCAGTACTTCTTTGCTCAACATCATGGGAAAATCTAAAGAAATCAGCCAAGAACTCAAGAACTCAATTTCCGTTCATCTGTACAAACAATAGTACGCAAGTATAAACACCATGGGACCACGCAGCCGTCATACTGCTCGAGAGGGAGACATATTCTGTCTCCTAGAGATTAATGTACTTTGGTGCTAAAAGTGCTAATCAATCCCAGAACAAGAGCAAAGGACCTTGTGAAGATGCTGGAGGAAACAGGTACAAAAGTATCTATATCCACAGTAAAACAAGTCCTATATCGACATAACCTGAAAGGCCGCTCAGCAAGGAAGAAGCCGCTGCTCCAAAACCGCCATAAAAAAGCCAGACTACGGTTTGCAACTGCACATGGGAACAAAGATTGTACTTTTGAGAAATGTCCTCTGGTCTTATGAAACAAAAGTAGAACTGTTTGGCCATAATGACCATCGTTATGTTTGGAGGAAAAAGCGGGAGGCTTGCAAGCCGAAGAACACCATCGCAACCATGAAGCACGGGGGTGGCAGCATCATGTGCTGGGGGTGCTTTGCTGCAGGAGGGACTGGTGCACTTCACAAACTAGATAGCATCATGAGGAAGGAAAATTATATGGATATATTGAAGCAACATCTCAAGACATCAGTCAGGAAGTTAAAGCTTGGTCGCAAATGGGTCTTCCAAATGGACAACGACCCCAAGCATACTTCCAAAGTTGTGGCAAAATGGCTTAAGGACAACAAAGTCAAGGTATTGGAGTGGCCATCACAAAGCCCTGACCTCAATCCTATAGAACATTTGTGGGCAGAACTGAAAAAGCGTGTGCGAGCAAGGAGGCCTACAAACCTGACTCAGTTACACCAGTTCTGTCAGGAGGAATGGGCCAAAATTCACCCAACTTATAGTAGGAAGCTTGTGGAAGGCTACCCAAAACGTCTGATCAAAGTTAAACAATTTAAAGGCAATGCTACCAAATACTAATTGGGGGTATGTGAACTTCTGACCACTGGGAATGTGATGACAGAAATAAAAGCTGAAATAAATCATTCTCTCTACTATTATTCGGACATTTCACATTCTTAAAATAAAGTGGTGATCCTAACCGACCTAAAACAGGGAATTTTTACTAGGATTAAATGTCAGGAATTGTGAAAAACTGAGTTTAAATGTATTTGGCAAAGGTGTATGTAAACTTCCGACTTCAACTGTATATGAATGACACAACTCTAGTATTTTTTTGCAGTTACTTAATTGTGTATAATCTACAAGATTTATATTCAATATTCATGTAAACTGCACATTTTATATGTCAACTCGGTAAACCTTATTATTTTGTTTATTCAGCAGAGGAATCATCCTTGGTCAGCATGTGATTTCATAAACAGAGCATGAGCTTCTCTAATGATGGTCCCAGGCTTCTCTCTGGCTGGATGCTGTGGTTCCCAGGGAGGCTGCTCGCTGTGGTGTGTTATGGCATATGCAAGTCATCACCACACCACACCACAGAGGGAGTCAAGGGAGGGGAGGAGGGAGTCTGTGAGGAAGAGAGAGAGATGATATGCCTGCACTGCATACCCTGATGTTATAGGTTGTACTATGCTTTCAGAGTGTTCTATGATGGCACCAATCTAGCTGGGTTAATTAGGACACAGGCAGAGTACATAACTAGGACACTGGCAGAGCACATAACTAGGACACTGGCAGAGCACATAACTAAGACACTGGCAGAGTACATAACTAAGACACTGGCAGAGTACATAACTAGGACACTGGGCAGAGCACATAACTAGGACACTGGCAGAGCACATAACTAAGACACTGGCAGAGTACATAACTAGGACACTGGCAGGTGTAATAAATATATTCTTGATGTCGCTTATTACCAACGCTGTATTACACACATTAGCTCGAAACATTACACAACCTGTATTACACACATATTTTAGAATATCTAATCCTAAACACACACAGATTTATGAGGGCTGGACTCCGAGGACAAAGAACACTGCCAAGAGCCAATGGGAAGTCGATACTGCCCGAGGAGGGACTGCCCTCCATAACAACGACCAGTCAGGAGTGTGAATCTACCTACGTCATTTTATTACTATTGCTATGTATAAATATGTGTGCCACGTGTTTAGGAGGTCTCTTTGTTCCGGACGACTCCCTAAGAGCTGAAGGAACGAGCCCGTGCACGAGTTACCAAATATCTTTGCATCAAATAAATCGCTTGATTGAATATCAATTCCACCTGGTCCTGAGTTATGACTTGTCTCCTTCTCGAGTAATTGAAATATCAACACAGGGCACATAACTAGGACACTGGCAGAGCACATAACTAAGACACTGGCAGAGTACATAACTAGGACACTGGCAGAGCACATATTCCTAGCAGAGAAAAAAAAATACAGTGAAATCTCAACAACTCTCTGTGGTAACTCAGACCTAACCCTGACTGCTTAGACTAAAATATCCCAGGGCTTGGGAGATGAGAAAAACCTGCATATATGGATATCATACCTCACCTTCACCTTTGGATTCAGATGTGTTCAAATCCCAACAGAGCTCAAATCCTCACTTTCTCACAATCTCTGTCCTGACCTCTCCTTCCCCCAGCCTCCTTGCCTCGATCCATCTCTTTTCCTCCTCCATGCTATCTCTCTCTGCACTGGGCTCTCGGGAGAGAGAGCGCTTCAGGAGATGCAGCTGCTCTACACACACACCAGGGCAGACCAGCAGGCATTAAGCCCATCCAACAACATGTGAACTGAGGTGAAGTAAATCCAATAAAACAGAGATATGGTAAGAGTACTATATGTACAAATCAGCATAAATGGATTAGCTGAGAATGATAAATACCCCACAGAGATTCTACATACACCCCGATACATACACCCCGATACATACACCCCGATACATACACCCCAAACACACTAACACCAGTTGTTTCTAGAGGCTACAGGAATTCCTATTCTTCCCTCAGAGAGCAATCTGAATTACATCTTCATCTCAGATGAAGCAGATAAATCATTTGTCTTCTAAAAGACAGTCCCATGGCAAACACATGCTGCACACACATCTATAAATCCACCTGATGTTTGGAAAGCCGGTTAGCTGAGCGCCGGTGCACCCTCACCCAGCTAAAGCCCTTGGTTATACTGGCAGCATGAACCTGATCTCACTCTCACTATCTCTCTCCCTTTCATTCTCTCTCTCTCTCTCTCTCTCAGCACAGAGAGCGTGGATCAGAAAATTGTGAGACAAGCTAAATCTAGACCTCATAATAGGCTTCCTGGTACTAAACACATCTGTAAATCCATTTGAAAGTCAGCACAGCGAAAAGGCTATATTGGGCTCAAGTCATCCACACTGTGACAGCAAAGGACAAGCTCTCCTCCAGAAAGTGATGAGTGGATATATATGTGGCGGCTTATAACATGACCCGTACATCTGAGACTGGATTCTTGTTGATTTTTCCATTGCCATACCAGCGTGTGTGTGTGTGTGCGTGAGTGTGTTGCGTACGTGTAGATGAGCCATGGCGAATCCCCTATGCGGCTCGTCAGCCTCTGTCTGTCTGGTCTTTCTGACACCCTAATCCTGGTGATGTGGTGTGTGCAGCGTCGGAGAGGGAGGAGACAAAGTAAAGTCGGCTAAAAGGGTTGTGTAAACCACGCTTTCATCTCCTCCACTCATCCCCTTCTGCACCAGCACATCTCACATCCAACCAACCCACCAACGGAGGGAGAGAGGACCAGAGTGATGGAAAGAAAATAAATTGAGAGAGATAAGTGGAAGAAGAGAGAAAGGGATAGAAAGAGAGAGAGAGGCCGATGGAGAGTGAGTGAGGAGAGCAGGAAAGAAAGAGAAAGAGAGAGAGAAGGGGGGATGAGGAGGAGGATTATTAGGAGAGGGCGTTGGCAGCATACAGTGGAAGAAGAAAATCTGGCATTACATCAGTGGTCTAAGTGAAGACCTATGGAGTAACTAGGTCCAGGCTGAGAGAGAGAGAGAGAGAGAGAGAGAGAGATGAAAAACAGCCCCATACTATTATTCCTCCTCCACTAAACTTCACAGTTGGCACATTTGCACTCGGTAGTGAGTGTTACAACTGAGGACGATTTTTACACTGTACGCACTTCAGCACTCAGCTGAGCCGTTGTTGCTCCTAAACATTTTCAGTTCACAATAACAGCACTTACAGTTGACATGGGCAGCTCAAGCAGGGCAGAAATTTGATGAACTGACTTGTTGGAAAGGTGGCATCCTATGACGGTGCCACTTGAAAGTCACTGAGCTCTTCAGTAAGGCCATTCTACTGCCAATGGTTGTCTACAGAGATTGGCTGTGTGCTTGATTTTATACACTTGTCAGCAATGGGTGTGGCTGAAAAATAACCAAATCCACTAATTTGAAGGGGTGTCCACATACTTGTGTATATACAATATAGTGTATAGTAGTGCTTTGTCAGTCATCAACAAGAGGTACAGTGCATTCAGAAAGTATTCAGACCCCTTGACTTTTTCCACATTTTGTTACATTACAGCCTTATTCTAAAATGGATTCAATATAAACAAATCCTCATCAATCTACACAGAGTACCCCATAATTTCAAAGTGAAAACAGTTTTTGGAAATGTTAGCAAATGTATTCAAAATAAATATAATAAATACCTTATTTACATAAGTATTCAGACCCTTTGATATGAGACTTGAAAAACACCTGTCTATTTAAGGTCCCACAGTTGACAGTGCATGATATCAAAGGAATTGTCCATAGAGCTCAGAGACGGGATTGTTTCGAGGCACAGATCTGAAGAAGGGCACCATTTCTGCAGCATTGAAGGTTCTCAAGAACATAGTGGCCTCCATCATTCTTAAATGGATGAAGTTTGGGGCCACCAAGATTCTTCCTAGAGCTGGCCGCCCGGCCAAACGGAGCAATCGGGGAGAAGGACCTTGGTCAGGGAGGTGACCAAGAACCCGATGGTCACTCTGACAGAGGTCCAGAGTTCCTCTGTGGAGATGGAGAGAACCTTCCAGAAGGACAACCATCTCTGCAGCACTCCACCAATAAGGCCTTTACAGTAGAGTGGTGAAACGGCTAAGCATAAGATGTTAACAAATTCCCCCGTTTTATGACTTTACCACAACGTCATAAATTCCTGTCAGAGGCTCTCTTCTCTGGTGCATGCAGTATGGAGAGCGAGGATCTCACAGGAACTTTTCCCGCCAAGATTCCTACCTCCAATGAATTAATAACAATATTTATATTTTTGAGAATGTGAGAAACGGTTGGGGGAACTGAAAGAACAATCCAGCCAATTGTGTTTCATTTTGGGACATCAGGAAAGACAGTATCACAACATAACGTTATCTTTGTTTGTATACACTTCCCAATTAGGAGGTATGCATCGAACTGTTGTATAAAACGACTGATTAAGTATAAGAATACTTTTGAAAAGATATTGATGTGATATTGTGATATTGATTTTAGCCTTTTTATGAGATAAAGGTTTTCCATGTCCGTTTGCCCACTAACTAAGCCACGCCCCTAATGAGGTCAGAATAGCGTGTCAGTGTGATGGGACCGCCTCTCTGACCCGAGTCTTTAAGAGTACTCGCTAAGAATTTAAATATCAGTTCCAAGGATGTGCGGATTTGAGTCCACGCGTTAAAATGGCAAATTCCAATTTCAACTCTACAGGCCAGAAAACAATGGATCTTGCTCCCAACGTGAGATGGTATGAACTCTGAACTATCAAACGCAACATATCATACTAATTTCAGTGTCCCGGATTTACTTTTACTATGTTAAGTCTAATCTATGAGACCAGGCTGTGAAAGCACGAATGACATGCCTTCTTATCAATTAGTAAGAAAAATTGTTCCCGCATGTTACGATCCGGTTTGATCTGGAATCTCTTTGCCTCTCCAGGAATGTCTTTCATACATACAAAGAAAAAACATAAACAAAAGTAAGACATAAACAAAAAATGACAGTCACAATGCCCCCTCCCTCTGCCCCAAATTGAGGCCCCTGTATGGCATTCTAGCATCCAGAGGCGGTACCTGTGGCGTAAGGTAAGAGAAGGGGGGGCTGGGTGCGTAGGCCTCTTGGGGGGGGTGGGCAAAACCTCTCTGTTGGGAAAAGCTATTTGTGTTTAATCGTGAGCTGGCAGTCTCAACCATCCCACAGTGAGAGGCACCTGTGCTGTGTGAGAGGAGGACCTGCCTTGCTACAGACCCAGACCAGGTACTGCGGCACTGCTAGCATCCACAGTACTGATTCCAACAGGTGAGTTCTGCCTATGTTGCGTTCAGTAAAAGACACATGACAGCCAGCTTGGAGTTTGCCAAAAGGCACGTAAAGGACTCTCAGACCATGAGAAACAAGATTCTCTGGTCTCTGAAACCAACTCTTTGTTCTGAATGCCAAGCGTCATGTCTGAAGGAAACCTGGCACCATCCCTACGGGGAAGCATGGTGGTGGCAGCATCATGCTGTGGGGATGTTTTTCAGCGGCAGGGACCGGGAGACTAGTCAGGATCGAGGGAAAGATGAACGGAGCAAAGTACAGAAAGATCCTTGATGAAAACCTGCTCCAGAGAGCTCAGTCTGGGGGCGAAAGTTCACCTTCCAACAGGACAACGACCCTAAGCTCACAGCCAAGACAACGCAGGAGTGGCTTCGGGACAAGTCTATGAATGACATTGAGTGGCCCAGCCAGAGCCCGGACTTGAACCCGATCGAACATCTCTGGAGAGACCTGAAAATAGCTGTGCAGCGACGCTCCCCATCCAAACTACAGAGCTTGAGAGAATCTGCAGAGAACAATGGGAGAAACTCCCCAAATACAGGTGTGCCAAGCTTGTAGCGTCATACCCAAGAAGACTCGAGGAGGTAATCGCTGCCAAAGGTGCTTCAACAAAGTACTGAGTAAAGCTTATTTAAATGTCATATTTCTGTTTTTTTTTTTTTATATAAAACTGCTAACATTTCTAAAAACCTGTTTTTGCTTTGTCATTATGGGGCATTGTGCGTAGATTGATGAGGGGGAAAAACTATTTTATCCATTTAAGAATAAGGCTGTAGCGTAACAAAATGTGGGAAAGTCAAGGGGTCTGAATACTTTCCGAATTAACTGTATAAGGGGGGTGAAGAAGTATCACTCAAAAGGGGTAAAAACTAAGGTTCTGCCTCAATATATGGAGGCAGTTATAAAACATATGGTTAATAAGGCCTAATACTCCTGATAACATTTATACACAATTGATATACAAAGAGTATTATCAATTGTAAGGGAGGCATGGGAAGAGGTATACAGGAGAACACACACTCTTTCCATTTCATTTTATGGGTTTCTCCGCTACTGTTTTCAGTGAAAACATTCCCACACATAACTTACAGTCGTTTCCTTTGAGAGGTGAAGGCAGGCAGGCAGTGAAAGCTACAGTACTACTACTGTACGATGCCAACACAGAGGCTGTCCCACAGGATCCCCATATCACATACCACCCACAGAGACCAGGGAGACAACTATTACACTTTTCATTCAACAGAGATCATACTGTATATCAATGTATAGTTTGACATACATAGGCGACAGAAGCTTGACTATTCAGAACTCCAGCTCTGTAGAGGGAGACCATATTTGTTTGCCATGACTGTTGAATGGAGTTTTGAAGTTGAATCCCTTTGCATGACAACAGAACAGAAGATTTGGGAGCTTTGTGAATAAAGATACATTGTATTCAACAGAGAGCCAACCAGGCAGAGTCAAACAAGGCAACATGGTGATGGCAGCCATACGGGCAGAATGCAGCTCTGGTCACCACTGTCTGTTGTTATGATTAGCTGTGTTTAAATAGAGGGGCCTACAGCGTGCCTCTGGCTGAGGACAGGACTAGGAGAAGGAAGATGCCTCAGGTTGTCTTTGAAAGATATCAAGATGGCCACACAGACAGAGCACCATGAGGGCCATCCAAACAATAACAAACACCAGACAAGGAAAGACACACACTCAGACAAACACACACAGACAAGCATACGCATATGCATACACACACACACAAACACACACACACACACACACATACAAATACAGGGCAAACGCATAGCTATCTATGTCAATACAGAAAATGCCTCAGAGGTGGGGATGGAGAGCAGGAGAGGACAAGCAGAGCGAGCCCCGCCACCCATCCATCCACCCAGGGGCTGTGCTCTCAGCTGGGCTCTCTCTGTGGTTAGAGCTGCTCAGGTGTGAAGGAGCTGAAACTGGAGCTGAAGCTCTGTGATAACCTGAGCCAGCGCTGAAGATGTGGAAATATAGTCTGTACAATGGGAGCGATACATTAGATGTAGGGTTGCTATCATCCTCCCTCTATAACCCCTCACATTGACAGATATATGCCACAGTCCTTGCGGAAAAAAATATGTTTCTCTGTTCTAATGGAAACGGAGAAATCCCTCCTAGTCAAATCTGATCTAGATAAATAGCCCTAGAGCTACTGTAGAATGATCAAGAGACTTTTACACACAGCGTGCTGAGAGAAATACACACAACGGATCACTAATGAGCTCTGTGGGACTGCACTTAGAGGTCTGCATTCAGATTGCAGCCGAGTAGCAGTAGACAGACAGGGGTGTCTGAGAGAGAGAGAGAGAGACTGACTCAGACACACAGACATGCTGTGTTTGATCATTCATTTGACAGGAGCTCAGTTGTCTAGAAGGAGACAATGTGCACAGTGGAGGTCTGAACTGTTACTGTAACCTGTGTCCAGTGTGACCCTGTTGCATGGCCCTGTGCAGCTCACACACACACACACACACACAGGTCAGCCTTCCTGACATAGAGCAGCCATCCCTAGCCTGACCACTATGCTCCACTGAATCCTGCTCTCTCTAACCGAGAGCATGCTCGCGTGCAGAAATAACATTTCCCTCAACGAAAGGAAGGAATCAAACATTAAATAACATTTCCAGCCCTGTTGGGCTTCCACATGCAGAGCACAGGCATCTCTCATTATCCAACCAGGCAGGTTCAGATCTCCTGCTCCCCCACCAGGCAGCCCATACCAAAGCAGTAGACTTAGGCACCAGGCACCAGGCCCAGGTTTGGGTAATGGACCTGACAGCAGCACACGCTGCTCACCCTCAACACAATGTCATGTCTGTTCTCTTTATCTCTTCCGTTATGTTCTCTTTCTCCATGGCTCTTTCTTCCCCCAGGCCAGAGGGAGTGGAAAAAAATATCTGTTTTTCTCAGACTCTACAATATCCACTTCGCTTCTCATCTCAAGGGCAACATTTGACAAAACCAAGCCACTGTTTCTTTTCAATTACTTGGCAAATACTTGGTCTGAAATCCACAGGAACATTCACCCACTCACCAATCTACTCCCCTCAGAGTCTCTCTTCCTCCACCTTTCTGTTCCCTCTGCCTCAGAAAGAGAACAAGCCACCTCTGTCACACATCCACCCAGAAGCATCAATATGCCCCTATATCAAAGCTGCCTGCTGGGAGAAACAGTAACATGCTCCAACAGGCTCTGAACCATCCACAGCCTACCCGCATGGCATGCCCCCTCTGCCCACACAGAGTGTGTCACTGTGTGTATGAAAACAACACGCAGGCCTGGATGCCTCAGAGCTCAGACTGAAACTGGTTCTTTGATTAGCCCTCGCCTGGAATTTAGGGCTGTTCTTTCAACCAATCGATTGGTCTAAATTTTAAAATGTGTATTTCTTCCATATATGGACACACCCTATGTTTCAATAAAATCAACTATATGTAGGCTACTGAGCTTAAGAGTTTTTTAAGTTGGGGAATGAGCTTGTCTGAGGCTTTAAGCACTGCGTTTAAAAATGAAGACACACTAATTACTAAAGAGGGAGCCAGAGATCAATATAGCCTAACCAGGAAAAAAAATGTTCCCGATGCTCCACCAGCGGTCGGCAACCTTTTCCATTTGAAGTGCCAAGTTATCGTACCATTTCTACTGATCTGCGTGCCAGTTAAGATTTTTATATGCGCACGTTCGTGGAACAGTTTCATTTCATTTATAATAAAGTCTTCATATCTCAAAATCAATGTCATGTGGTTCATCAAATATCTATCTAAATGAAAAATATACAAATCTAAAAGTAACTTCTATTGCCATTGCCAATAAGTTAAAAAAAGCCTACATAAGCCAACAAATAAAAACACTATAAATCACATTGCCTAACTATGGCCTGTCTGCAAGGAACTTGAAACATTGTATCAACTATTAATTTGGTCTGGCCAGAAGCTCATGATAGCAACCTTGGAACATTGTATAAAATATTCTGGGCCCTCAGAGTTTCTAGATTCAGAGGCGGACACAGGGAGGATACATCCCCACAGAGCTGAGAATAAACCAGATTCAGAGTGGGACACAGGGAGGATATATCCCCACAGAGAGGATACGGCTACTAGTGAGAGGCCTGGTTTACAGCAGCAGGCAGCAGGTAACCTAGCTGATAGCAGAGGACCCTGAGATCGGGGCAGAGTGGAGAGACATGACCTACATACTCAGAGCTGATGACTATCTATCTGCCCACAGGGATGGGGCATCCTGCAGAGAGAAGAGGAAACAGTTCACACACTGAGATTAGCTCAGCCTCGAGCTAACGCAAATCGTGCTATTCACAACACCTGAACCCTAACAATGTATACTGAACAAAAATATAAACACAACATGTAAAGTGTTGGTTCCATGTTTCATGAGCTGAAATAAAAGATCCCCCAAATATCCACATGCACAAAAAGCTTATTTCTCTCAAATTCTGTGCACAAATGTATTTACATCCCAAGTGAACATTTATCCTTAGCCAAGATAATCCATCCACAGGTGTGACATGTCAAGAAGCTGATTAAACAGCATTATCATTAAAACAGGTGCACTTTGTGCTGGGGACAATAAAAGGCCACTATAAAATGTGTAGTTTTGTCACACAACACATTACCACAGATGTCTCAAGTTTGGAGGGAGAATGCAATTGGCATGCTGACTGCAGGAATGTCCACCAGAGTTGTTGCCTGGGATTTAATGTTAATTTCTCTACCAGAACCCACTTCCAACATCGTTTTGGAGAATTTGGCAGTACGTCCAACTCGCCTCACAATCACAGATCACATGTAACTATGCCAGCCCAGGCCCTCCACAACCGGCTTCCTACGGGATCCTCTGAGGGGGGAGGGGGGGGGGGGTGATGAGGAGTATTTCTGTCTGCTGTAATAAAGCCCATTTGTGGGCTTTATGTGGGTTATGTCTGCCCAGTCATGTGAAATCCATAGATTAGGACCTAATGTATTTATTTCAATTGACTGATTTTCTTAAATGAACTGTAACTCAGTAAAATAATTAAAATTGTTGCCTGTTGCGTTAATATTTTTGTTCAGTATATTATTACTAGCCTGCAGCCAACGCTTACCTTGCTATTGACAATAACCATCTGAACCTTAGGCCTAACATTCCTACAATGGTTCAAATCACAAGACCCATTATGTACATGAATACAAAGCACTCAACTTCCTTACATAAAATCCTAGAAATAAAAAAACGTTCCCTCCAGAACCTTTTCTTTCAGTAATTCAAATTCAACCCCTATCAAAAAACAGATAGCTTTAAATGGAGGACCATTGACTGACCACCTCGTGGCTTCAAACAGGCAATACACATGACAATGTCATTCGCAGGAGAAAAATATTCATGATAAATGGTATCACTGTCAATCAGCTTCATGGCGTTCAATCACAGAGAAAACAGTAACCTGGTCTCCATTCCTTTAATAGCTGGAAAACACAGGGGTTTGAGTTATTGTGGGTGATTCATATCAATTACCACAAGTGCAATTTCTTCTCCCCCACATTCAAACAGATACACAACCACACGCAGACATGTCTCACGTTGGCACCTGCCCATCTCTGTGCTCACGTGATCAGCAGACACCCAGGCAGCGAGACAGGCCATGTTGTTGGCAGTGTCCATGCTACATGCTACATCCAGATCTTATCTCATCTCCTGCCTCAAGGGAAGGGGACACCAAGTGGAAACATGGGGGGGGGGGGGGGGGGGCAAGCCTACCAAGACCCAGAATCCCCTGCATCAAAGCAGAGAAAGGTCATGCTCGCCGTGTGGCACCCCTTAACCCCCTCATTAGAATAATCCAGCGTGAGAGCAGTAAATTGTCATGAATAAATCCACTTACATTTCAATAAGTGTGCCATACGGCACAACGTTGCAAGCTACTATTTGAGAAAAGCATTTGGAGCATTAACCAGGGAATAAAATAGGGGTTAAAAAGAGAATGAGCTAGTGTGTGTGTGTGTGTGTGCTATTTAAATCGCATAATAAAAAATTATAAATAATACAATACAATAGGAAAAAAAGGGTTTTCACCACTATTAGTCGGTACAGTACTGAGAGTGACAACTTTACTCTCTGACTTGTAGGAAACAAACAGGTTTGTGGGCTTTATTATGTAAAAAAAAAAAAAAAAAAAAAAAGGGATTGGCAAGCAGACAGGAACCAGGGACACACAACCATCAAAAAATAAATGCATGCATAAGCATACACATTCTGACCCCATGAAACACTCGTTAGAGAATAAAACAGCCCATCGGCAACAAGCTGGATCTCCCCATGCTCTGGGAAGCGATTTAAATAGGCGTAGTTCATGGACCATTCACCCACAGTAGAGAGAGGGCAACCGCAGGCTATGTAATGCATATTTATATTGAATAGTCTTTAAGGTCTAAATTATGAGAAAGACAAGTGTGTTTTTATTCCTACCTGCCCTTTGTTTGTGGGAGAAGACAAAGATAATAGGAATACCTGGAATAGTATAACAGTAATCCCCCCTTAAAAAAAAAACACTTGTCTTTTGTCTAAACTAACACCTGACTTATTTCCCTGCTAGCACTGACTTTCCTCACAGCTGCTTGTTTAAAGAAATGTGCTTACTGTGATCGAGATGTGGTTGTCCCACTGGCTATCCTAAATTGAATGCACCAATTTGTAAGTCGCTCTGTATAAGAGAGTCTGCAACAAAAAAAAGAGAGAGAGAGCGCGAAAAAACAAAAGAAAGAAAAGATGATCCTTGCGAGAGGTGTGTTTGGGGTGAGGGGAGAGAGAGAGCGCGGTGAAACAAAGACAATAGGACGGCAGTAGAGAGAGGGAGGCACAGAAACAGGTAGGGACGGATAGAGCGAGAAACACAAACAAAGACAAAGAGATACAGTGTATGTCCGCTGTTTTGTCCACCCGCCCGCAAATGCTAGTAACCCATCCGCAACCGCCCGACTACATGTGATAAAGATCAAATTTGTGGCCCGCATCTGACTCTAACCAGCTAATATAGAAAATGCATAGGCTTTAGTAAATGACGGCGGAACGATCATTCTGCTATTTGTTAGTCAACTTGTCTATAATTAGATACATGCAGCTTCTCTTATAAATAAATCAACCAGAATAACTTCATAAATCGATAGAATGAATACGTCAATCTAGTTGACATCGGTAAAGTTCTCTGTCATCTCTGTCATCTTTTGGGAAGAAAATGCAATAACAACAAAACAATATAATTTGAAGGTTTTCGGTGCAAATTGTCCAAATGACATCAGTTTAACCGGTTGTAAGGAAATAGAAAGCTGTGATAAGATTTCAGTTCGGCTTGGATGCATATTTTATGTGGTTGAAATACTATCAGCTTTTATGATGCTGATAAAGATAGCACTTCTACAGATGGTATCTAACTGCACATTCGGTATCTAACTGCACATTCACATTCTCTCAAGATGCTGAAATAAATAAATAATATTTCTCCACTCCTGTTGCCGAGTCAAAATGTATCCTCCATTTGGTGTATCATTTTACTCCAAGAAATGCTTAATTCGGCAAGAGTTAATATTAAGTCTATGTGCGAGGTTATAGACCTACAGTCAGCTTCCAGTCTCCATTTAACCAATCTGAACAATAGGCTACAGTTCCCGTGACGTGCCATGGGCCTATTTGAAGTCCCAGTCCAGTGACTGTCGTATTTGTATAGCGCCTCACAATCATCACGCATAACATACACGGCACAGCGATCGTCCTCTTTTACCACTTCACCAAATCTTTCCTAAACATTACATTTCTGGCCCTCCCTTCTCTTTATTTTTCAACTCTCCATTTTTTAGCATTTCTCTTATCGAATTAAACTCCTAAATTGTAGCTTTGCCTCTGTGTATCAATGTTAACTTTTTATGCCCGTTTCCAAAAGCATTTGGCGATTGGCGTGTTGGCTATTTGGCGTGTGACCAGTTAGTCCCTAAAGCTTAGGGTCAAGCACTAATGCCAGATAGCCTAAATTAATGGAAAAATTACCTAAATGTAGTCTTCAGATATGAATTATCTATCGTTTTGACAATATCACAATATTATTTTTGCGCTAGTTGGCTGTAGCTGCACTAAAACCCCAGTATTTTTCCTTCATAGTTTGTTCTCCATGTATAAAAAAAAGGGAGAAAATTAGACATATATGGTGAGCAATATGTTTGGAACATTGAATCGCAATAAAATCACAGTATCGAATCGCAATACATATAGAATTGTGAGAATCACAATACATATCGTATCGGCACATAAGTATCGTGATATTATTGTATTGTGAGGTCCCTGTTAAATCCCGTCCGTCCTATGTGACGACAGCCAGAAAGGGGCTAACAGGGGATCCATTATCCAAACGGATCCCAGGATGGGAATTACACTGCTCACTCTCAGAGGAGATACGGAAAAGGTCACCATAGGTGGTGTCACAGCTTAATGTGAGATGTGTTTTATTGTGATTATGCTGGTGTGTGTGTGTGTGTGTGTGTGTGAGTGTGTGTGTTTGTGCGTGTGTGCAGAAACACATCTCCAATAATTCCAAGCTATCTCCAGAATGGCTAGCTCTATGAATAACTCTGTGTGGTAAATTGATAATTTTCCCTGGCTGGCTGCTCTCCGATGCGCATCTCTGAAACAATGCATTCTCCAGGCAGCATCAGCACAAACTGCATGAAATATATGATATTTTTGAGCAATCTGATTATCAGTGGTTACACACCGTCTTTATAAATGGAAATATGTTCCAGGAGGAAATTCTTGAAAATCGACCATGGTTTTTGTGAGACAGGCATCCATCTCTCAGTCTATACACACATGCGTGACACAATTTCGTGTGTACAACATCTAACGACCTGCATCATGAGACTGAGAGCGTTGCCGTTTGTAAAAGGATGTATTTGGGTCTTTTTGGAGCCTTTGTTCACGTTTCTGAGCGCCCTGGAACTCCAGAATGAGGCTCAGGAAGTCAATTGCTGGTAGGGCAAGTACAAATGAAATTGCAACAATAAACTGTCGGGAACCTTCTATAACATGCAATTTACATCAAAAATACAGATTAGGGTCCTAAGTAGTGATTCTCATTTAATGCATGAGTGAACCCCATAATGTTATTGAGGACTGTGTGAATGGACCCATACCAGGAAGACTGGATGTTCTGGAGTTTAATTGAATCCATAATAAGGTTGGATGAATGCTCTTGTCTTACATAACAGCCTGGTCTAAAGACGTATCAATCACTGAGCTCACTGGGAGCATTGGCTCTGGTAATTATATATCTATGCTTCCTCTCCTCCACTCAGTGGGAGCCCAGAGTCTGGTAATTATATATCTATGCTAGGATAAGTACTAGAGGATGGACAGAGCAGTGCCATGGGTTTGGAGTGAGATGCACCAGGGAAAAGGGATGGGCGAGGAAGGGAAGGAGGAATGGGAGAGGAAGGAGTGGGATTGGGATAGAGGGAGAGAGAGAAAGAGGGAGGGAGGGAGGGAGAGGAAATGAGGATGGTACCACAGCAGGCCCCCCAGCCCATTAAAGTGGGAGGAAACAGAGCCCCCGAGCAGACTGGAGCCACATGAGAGAAATTCCCCTTGTATCTCTCTCTTCTCTCCTTCCCTCGCTCCTCTCCTCCGTCTCTACTGCCTCTCTCCTGTGGGCCAGTCTTACCACAGCACACTCCCAGCACAGTCATGTCTCCCCCATATACCTCCCCCTCCTCCCCCTTTCCTTTCCTCCCCTTCACTCGTCACCTGCCCCTCTCTCCTCCACTCCGTCTGTCGCTGGGACTGAGAACTAAATAGAGTCTCAAGTTCCCCCGCAAAATGTCGCCTGTCAAGATGTGTGTACGCTCGGCTCTAAAACACATAAACGCTGGAGTTAGTGAATGCTCAATAGCCCCATTCGGCGCTCTGCTCTGACGGTAATGGCTCATATTCATCTTACACAGGCTGGCTGCTAATGGAGGACTGTGGAGACAGGCTGCAGTGGAAAAGGGCCCAGGACATAGAGAAAGTGATGACACGCATGATAATAAGATACTCTGGGCCACCAGGCATCACATTTAGACAAAGAGGGAGGGTCATTGTAGACTTTTGAAAAATGCAGCAAAACATCCAGAAAAGAAAGAGAGACAGAACATGTTCCTATCCTCCCACTCCCCAGAACAAGAGAGACAGAACATGTTCCTATCCTCCAACTCCTCAGAACAAGAGAGACAGAACATGTTCCTATCCTCCCACTCCTCAGAACAAGAGAGACAGAACATGTTCCTATCCTCCCACTCCTCAGAACAAGAGAGACAGAACATGTTCCTATCCTCCCACTCCTCAGAACAAGAGAACCAGAACATGTTCCTAACCTCCCACTCCTCAGCACAAGAGAGACAGAACATGTTCCTATCCTCCCACTCCTCAGAACAAGAGAACCAGAACATGTTCCTATCCTCCCACTCCTCAGAACAAGAGAGACAGAACATGTTCCTATCCTCCCACTCCTCAGAACAAGAGAACCAGAACATGTTCCTATCCTCCCACTCCTCAGAACAAGAGAGACAGAACATGTTCCTATCCTCCCACTCCTCAGAACAATAGAACCAGAACATGTTCCTATCCTCCCACTCCTCAGAACAAGAGAGACAGAACATGTTCCTATCCTCCCACTCCTCAGAACAAGAGAACCAGAACATGTTCCTAACCTCCCACTCCTCAGCACAAGAGAGACAGAACATGTTCCTATCCTCCCACTCCTCAGAACAAGAGAACCAGAACATGTTCCTATCCTCCCACTCCTCAGAACAAGAGAGACAGAACATGTTCCTATCCTCCCACTCCTCAGAACAAGAGAACCAGAACATGTTCCTATCCTCCCACTCCTCAGAACAAGAGAGACAGAACATGTTCCTATCCTCCCACTCCTCAGAACAAGAGAACCAGAACATGTTCCTAACCTCCCACTCCTCAGCACAAGAGAGACAGAACATGTTCCTATCCTCCCACTCCTCAGAACAAGAGAACCAGAACATGTTCCTATCCTCCCACTCCTCAGAACAAGAGAGACAGAACATGTTCCTATCCTCCCACTCCTCAGAACAAGAGAACCAGAACATGTTCCTATCCTCCCACTCCTCAGAACAAGAGAGACAGAACATGTTCCTATCCTCCCACTCCTCAGAACAATAGAACCAGAACATGTTCCTATCCTCCCACTCCTCAGAACAAGAGAGACAGAACATGTTCCTATCCTCCCACTCCTCAGAACAAGAGAACCAGAACATGTTCCTAACCTCCCACTCCTCAGCACAAGAGAGACAGAACATGTTCCTATCCTCCCACTCCTCAGAACAAGAGAACCAGAACATGTTCCTATCCTCCCACTCCTCAGAACAAGAGAGACAGAACATGTTCCTATCCTCCCACTCCTCAGAACAAGAGAACCAGAACATGTTCCTATCCTCCCACTCCTCAGAACAAGAGAGACAGAACATGTTCCTATCCTCCCACTCCTCAGAACAAGAGATTGAGGAGGAGAGGAAGAAAAAAGCAACACAGAAAGAATAGGGGAGAATTCCCATGATGACTGACTATTCAGGCGTTGCCCGGTGATTTGGAGGTAGAGGGTGGTGGGCTGCGTTGCAATGGCGACCTGTGTAGCGTTCTCTCTCTGATCTCAGTAGGTAGGAGAGAGGGGGACATGTCTGCGTACAGTAGTGCCCTGCCCTCCCCTTGGACCTATCACTTTGGGATGATAACATCTCCCCTCTCTCTCTCTTTCAGTAAGAACATGCCAGGTGACCACAGTGCATACGGATGTCCTAGACCTAGTCGTACACATGGCTACCATCCTTCAGTGGGTCTCCAGAGTGTGTTCATCTCTTGAGTGTGTCTCTGGTCTCAAACCTCCAGAGGTTTTCATAAGGCTCAACTCTCAGGGATACCATCAAGCTGAGAATGGGTATATAGAAGACCGCTGAACGCACCTCCCTCCGAACACATACACACAAAATGAGGAGCCAGGCATGGTCAAACATGCCAAGGTCTAACATGCCAAGGTCAAACATGCCATGTTCCAACAGAGCAGCACCTGTCATTCCTATACACACACACACCACACGTACACACGCACCAAGACAAACACACACACCAAGACAAACACACACACACACACACACACACACACACACACACACACACACACACACACACACACACACACTGAGCGTCCTGATGTCTCTCTGATGGTAATTGAGAGGTGGTCCACCACTAGCAGAAGGGGTGACGTTGTCACTTATTCTGCCGCCATACCCACCCACAGCCAATCATAGACCTGAGCTCAACAACCCCGCACCCTCACAATGTGTTCCTAATGTATCAACACATCATGGTTTGGGTAGCTGTGCCCCCCATCGCTGCCCCTTATTCCCCTCCCTCCCTCCCTTTCCTGGAGCACCATCTCTCCTCTAATTATGAGGCCGGTGCGGTGCAGTATGGTGGGGTGTGGTGCTGGTCCCTACCCAACCCCCACACCTCCACCATCCTCATTCAAAGGGGCCCTGATGAATAATTTCACACGTTTCTCTCCCTCTCAGTCTCTCTGAAATGGATTATCGTACAGCAAGCATGGCTAAAAGAGCAGCCCACAGGGTGATGAGTCTTTCTAAAGCACTGATATGTACGGGGAGGGGAGATGGAAAGGTAGTTGGCTGTATGAAGAAGGGAAAAAATGTGACTATATAAAAAATGTATATTGCATGTTTAGCCTGCCTTGTTTCTAATACGCCATTCTGTTTGAAGTTGTGGTCAAAGGGCCACGTTTGGGGAGGGCAGTGGGGGATAGGCTGGGGCTCGTATTCTGAAATTCAGTAGTAGTGTGTGCCTGTGTGCGTGTTCTATTTTCTCTTTTCATTTGGACATGTATACATGATATACAGTAGTACAATTTACAGTAGTACAGTAGTACAATTTTCTCCATTGTCCCCAGTCCAACCCCAGCTAATGTCTTTAACTGTAATCATAGTTCCATTTAAAAGCAGTGCTCAACCACAGTCTCCAAAAAATAAACGGGATATTTCACACATTCCAACAGGCGAGAAGAGAGCGTCATTCTGAAAAATCCCTGTAATTAAATCACACGCTTCCAGGAAGATGTAAAACACTGTTATATTTGTGGTGGGACACACCTGCCTCCTACCCAACCATAGCCCCCACCTCCTCCCACCTCCCTCCATCTCCTCACCGCTCCTCTCTCTATCTCCCGTATATCCTCATAGATAGATAGATAGATAGATAGATAGATAGATAGATAGATAGATAGATAGATAGATACTTTATTGATCCCCAAGGGGAAATGTCTTTGTCAAGCAGCTACGAAACAAACACAGGGCAGGTGCAAAATGCCAGAACGAAAATACACAAAAGACAGATACACGATACATGATACATAGAGCGGATAGGTACTTTATTGATCCCCGGGTGGAAATTTCTTTGTCAAGCAGCTACAACAAAACATAGGGCAGATTTGTATCCCTGGAGGATATTTACACTTATATGTACATTTTTTATTTCAACATGGCTGCTCCCTGACTGACTGACATTTCCTAGCTGTTGATGCTAGCTGCCAGCCTCAAGGTGTTGTTCTTACTGGTCGCCAGGGAGACGAGTGGCTGTATCATTATTCCCATTATTTATCATTATTTCCCCATCGACTATGTCCAATTATCCATAAACACCTGGCCTGGCGCCATCATAAGGCACCTCAGTGAGGGCAGTTCTTTTTATGACAGAGAGGGGTTAGTTGGACCTTCCAGACAGATCCTGTGTTGAGAGAGCAGATTATTGATCTGGTCATTTCAGTACTGAACCATAATGACCAATAACACAGGAAACATAGAGGTATTGATAGCATATAAAGGTTATGGGGGATTGTAGGTTGGACGGTTAACCTTGGATTAACAGAGTGTATAGGCCAAGGGTTTGTCAGTGTCGGTGTGAGTTGGTATATGCCTGGATGAAGAACATCCTGGAAGAGGGGTGTTTATTTTTTATTTTTTATATTCCATGCTTGATAAAAACCTCTTAATAGATCATGAGGCGGGAGAGGGAGAGCAAGGAAGGTACTTGAGACAGTCTGTCTCCCTGTATTCAGGGTTAGATTCCTGGAACAGGGCTTTTCAGCTGTGTGTGTGTGTGTGTGTGTGTGTCAGTAAATTGATGGGGGCTAGATGGGGGCTGGTCCTCACTGGTGATGGTGGAGAATTAGAGCAGCACAGATTGGCAGCATTTGGCCAAACCACACACTCTCTCCCTGGTGTTTCTCCCTACTCCCACCCCCTCAATCTCTCTCTCTATATATCTCTCTCAACCCTTTGCTCCTCTCATATTATTTTCTGTTCTCTATAACAACCCTACTCTGTAACGTCTCTCCCAGTCAACATTTTTGTATGACGACTTTGCCTCTCTTTTCTCTCCCTCTCTCCTCTGCTCGCGGTTTGGTCTCTGTTCCATCCCCCTCTCACTCTCACTCTCTCTCTGTCTCCCTCTCTCCTCCTGTCTCCAGTGTCTCACGAATGCCAGTCTAAACCTTGCGGCTGGTCTCTGTGGCTTCTCCTCTGTCTCAGTTTTTCCCCTCCGATGTAAAAACTGCTTCAGCTCATTCTCAACACAAGACAAACGTAATGAAGAAGGCACTAATGAGACAGATGGTTCTAGTCTATATAGAAATCATCCCAGGTGCCGGCCAGACCTCCTCCTCCTTATATGACACCTAGTTAGGACAATCACATTAACACAGAAAGTCCATTAACACAGAAATGAGTGTGGTGATGGTGAGGACATTACTACCGCCTTCGTCATTACAAATTAACTTAGACTGAAGCTGAGGCTTCGAAAACCCAGGCACCAAACACATGACAAAAGCATCTGCTCCAAAGTGGCGCAGTGGTCTAAGACACTGCATCTCAGTGCAAGAGGCGTCACTACAGACTGTATCACAACCAGCTGTGATTGGGAGTCCCATAGGGCGGCACACAATTGTCCCAGCGTCGTCCAAGTTTGGCCGGTGTAGGCCGTCATTGTAAATAAGAATTTGTTCTTAACTGACTTGCCTAGTTAAATAAAGGTTCAATAAAAAAAAAACAGCCAAGGAGCCAAAGGCATTTATCATTAAACATCAGCGCTATAAATGTCTCCTTAAATTCCACTTAGCTAAATCACAACCAAAGATACGGAGAGGAAAGAGACAAGCATATAACATCTAGTTAACGTGAACTACTGTAAATATCCTTCACAGTCACAATGTCCCAATAGACTGTTAAATATAAACAGCCTGATGGCGTGCCTGCTTTATGTGGTTACTGCTATTCTGGTTAGATAATAATTTATAGTCTCCCACCAACTGTATTGCCTGGAAACCCAGACTCATGGCTCCATCCAAACACCATGCCATTGTTTCTCCTCCGCAATGAGCCTGGATTAGAATCCCTCCACGACCCTTCTAGAATGCGAACTAGGTATGGGCATTTGATCTTTTTTGACTGTTCAAGTACTCAAATAAATACACATTTTCAATAGAACACAAGGCCTGCACACATTTTTCTATATGCCAACAGTGAGTAACAATGCCTACTTTATAATAACCATTACAGATAACAAATTCTAATTGCTAAATTGTGATTATACAGCATAGTCAATAACAAAATGTAAGATTAAATTTAATTTAAGATTAATTTATTGAAACCGTAATATCAACTGGTAATTTCATATTGTGGAACACAGTGTTCAACAAGGCAGTAACCTCAGCAGCAGCACTTTCTTGTAGCATAGCATTGTTTTAGTTTTTTTTTAGCAGACAAGACGCTCTTATTTCCCAAGCCCTTATCACAGTCAAGACACACCTATTTAATATTTGTATATGTAAAAGACATGATGTAATATAACAGAATAAAATAGAACAGAATATTTTTCCAAATGAAAAAATTTGCCTTTGTGAAGTGATGAGCATTTCTCGTCTGGAACGGTTATTCTCAAAGAGTGGACATTTGAAACAGGGCTCAATTTGGCGAGTTGAAATACAAAGTCTTCAGGGTTACAAACCAAAATCAGAAAAATTGATTTTATTCTGCCTGTTCTTTGGAATTTTCCATACGGATTACCAAATTCCACATTGAACACTGTATGGTGATGATTTAGAGTCAAGACGTACAGTATGTTAGGTCAGTAGGCATAGGGTTAATGATTCTGATGAAAATATGCTCTTTGTCTTTATCAAACTAAGGTTTTTTTAAATATATTTTCAGTGTGGAAGGGAGGTTACAGGCTAACCAATTCTAAATGGCACTAGCAGTTCACATAATAGTCTAAGCAGAAAATAGACGGAACGCATTTATTCCAAAACTGCAGCTCGTTGTTGGAACACATATTTCCCTACTTCAGTCAATTTTCAGTTTGTGATAAAACTGTTGTCATTTGGCAAGGAATGTAACTTGTGTATCCCATCAGTAAGATACATTTTTATAGTAATTTATTTATGTAAGCCTATGGGAGCTTGTGTACACACTTTTTTATGTTGTGTCCTGCAAATGCACATGTACAAATGGAACACTAGAACTAAAGCAAATTAACGTTATCTTCAAGACAACATTTATTTCGGGATAACATTTCAGTTGCCCATTGGGGCAGCCACAAAGCATATTCCACCAAATAGTTTTACAGTATAATCATCATTTTTTTTAAATCTCTGGATAAAGATCGAGTTTTGATGTCCGTTCGAGTACTCAAGTATAATATTACTCATGACCGTCTGATTGGTCCCAGAAACCATGGCTTGGGCCAGAGCCAGAACACACGTGGGTAAAGCCAGAATCAGACTGAAGTATGTAGTGACCAATAGAGCAGCAGAAGAATTCAGTGTGAGTCGTCAGGCAACCAACTCTATGTCACGAGTCGGGAGTGAGCGAGACCAAGGCGCAGCGCAGGTATAGTTCGACATTCTTTATTTACTATGTAATACGTTTTCTTTTAGATGTAATAAAGAAACACAAATGACGAACTACAAAACGAAACCAAAAACACGAATATACAACGTTACGTTAAAACAACACACGATAGTTTCAACGTAACCAAAAGCACACTTACTTCACCCGTGACTGCGAAATGCATTAACATGTAACGACATCGATATACATACATATACAATGACCCACAGCCCCGGTGTGGAAACATACATGCATATGTAGGATCTCTAATTAGAGACAATGCACTGCAGCTGCCTCTAATTAGAGATCCTACACAAACCACCTACAGACCCGAAATGATAGACCTGTCAGACTCTGACCATGGCACATAGAGAAGCAATAGGCTTCTCTATGGCCAGAGCCTGACAGTACCCCCCCCCCAAGGCGCGGACTCCCGGACGCCTACCAAAAACACAACACAAACATATGGGGGGGTAAATGGGGGGGGAAGATTAGTTCGTCGGTGGCGGTGGCGGTTCCGGCCCCGGCGAAGTAGACAACTTAGTGCCCTGCTCTCCCCTTTTGACCGAGCAAATAACTGGGCCCGGACTGGGCACCGGTGGGACTAACGGCTCCGGCCATGGAGCGGGGTAAACAACCGGGCCCGGACTGGGCACCGGGGGGGCAAACGGCTCCGGCCATGGCTCGGGGAAAACAACTGGGCCCGGACTGGGCACCGGTGGGGCAACCGGCTCCGGCCATGGAGTGGGAAAAACACCCGGGCCCGGACTGGGCCACGGTGGGGCAAACGGCTCCGGCCATGGAGCGGGGAAAACAACCGGGCCCGGACTGGGCACCGGTGGGACAAACGGCTCCGGCCATGGAGCTGGGCAATAAACCGGGCCCGGACTGGGCACCGGTGGGGTAAACTGCTCCGGCCATGGAGCGGGGAAAACAGCCGGGCCCGGACTGGGCACCGGTGGGGTAAATGGCTCCGGCCATGGAGCGGGGAAAACAACCGGGCCCGGACTGGGCCACGGTGGGGCAAACGGCTCCGGCCATGGAGCGAGGAAAACAACCGGGCCCGGACTGGGCCCCGGTGGGACAAACGGCTCCGGCCATGGAGCTGGGAAAACAGCCGGGCCCGGACTGGGCACCGGTGGAGCGGACTGCTCCGGCACTGAGGCGGAGCAGGGGGGTGGGCCCGGACTGGGCACCGGTGGAGCGGGCTGCTCTGGCCCTGGGGCGGAGCAGACGGCTGGTCCCGGAATGGGTACCGGTGGAGCGGACTGCTCTGGCACTGAGGCGGAGCAGGCGGCTGGACCCGGAATGGGCACCAGTGAACTGACCTTCGCAGGAGGTTCAGGGGCGCTGACCTTCGCAGGAGGTTGCGAGGCGCTGACCTTCGCAGGAGGTTGAGAGGCGCTGACCTTCGCAGGAGGTTGAGAGGCGCTGACCTTCGCAGGAGGTTGAGAGGCGCTGACCTTCGCAGGAGGTTGAGAGGCGCTGACCTTCGCAGGAGGTTGAGAGGCGCTGACCTTCGCTGGAGGTTGAGAGGCGCTGACCTTCGCAGGAGGTTGAGAGGCGCTGACCTTCGCAGGAGGTTGAGAGGCGCTGACCTTCGCTGGAGGTTGAGAGGCGCTGACCTTCGCTGGAGGTTGAGAGGCGCTGACCTTCGCTGGAGGTTGAGAGGCGCTGACCTTCGCTGGAGGTTGAGAGGCGCTGACCTTCGCTGGAGGTTGAGAGGCGCTGACCTTCGCTGGAGGTTGAGAGGCGCTGACCTTCGCTGGAGGTTGAGAGGCGCTGACCTTCGCTGGAGGTTGAGAGGCGCTGACCTTCGCAGGAGGTTGAGAGGCGCTGACCTTCGCAGGAGGTTTAGAGGCGCTGACCTTCGCAGGAGGTTTAGAGGCGCTGACCTTCGCAGGAGGTTTAGAGGCGCTGACCTTCGCAGGAGGTTTAGAGGCGCTGACCTTCGCAGGAGGTTTAGAGGCGCTGACCTTCGCAGGAGGTTTAGAGGCGCTGACCTTCGCAGGAGGTTTAGAGGCGCTGACCTTCGCAGGAGGTTTAGAGGCGCTGACCTTCGCAGGAGGTTTAGAGGCGCTGACCTTCGCAGGAGGTTCAGAGGCGCTGACCTTCGCAGGAGGTTTAGAGGCGCTGACCATCGCTGGAGGTTTAGAGGCGCTGACCTTCGCTGGAGTGGATTGCTCTGGCTTGGGGGTGGAGCTTACGACCGGACCCACACTGGGCACCGGTGGAGCGGACTGTTCTGGCATGGGAGTAGAGCCGACGACCGGACCCGGATTGGGGATGCTCACTTTTGGCCCCCCTAACTCCCGCTCCTTCCTCTGACTCACACACTCCTCCCAACCTCGCCTGAACCACGCTCTTAACTCGCTCCATTCTTTTTCCTTGCCTTCCCCCACGCTCACCTCCTCACGGCACTTCGCTCCCCCTTTATCCTCCAGCCTCGGCACCTCGCTCATGGAGAGTGGTACTGGAGCTTCGACCTCGCCACCAGACCACCCCCATAGCCCCCCCCCAAAATGTTCTTGGGGTTGCCTTCGGGCCTCTCTCTCCTCCGCATTGCGCCGCTTGGTCTCGAAGTGGTGGGTCATTCTGTCACGAGTCGGGAGTGAGCGAGACCAAGGCGCAGCGCAGGTATAGTTCGACATTCTTTATTTACTATGTAATACGTTTTCTTTTAGATGTAATAAAGAAACACAAATGACGAACTACAAAACGAAACCAAAAACACGAATATACAACGTTACGTTAAAACAACACACGATAGTTTCAACGTAACCAAAAGCACACTTACTTCACCCGTGACTGCGAAATGCATTAACATGTAACGACATCGATATACATACATATACAATGACCCACAGCCCCGGTGTGGAAACATACATGCATATGTAGGATCTCTAATTAGAGACAATGCACTGCAGCTGCCTCTAATTAGAGATCCTACACAAACCACCTACAGACCCGAAATGATAGACCTGTCAGACTCTGACCATGGCACATAGAGAAGCAATAGGCTTCTCTATGGCCAGAGCCTGACACTCTAGCTGTAGAGCCTTTGACTGGAATCCCCGCCTATCATGTTCAAGAGGGTCTCGCTTGCCAAAAATAGTACACCAAAGTCAGAGAAGGAAAGTTGTGGCGTTTCTGCAAGGGGGATCAATAAAGTACCTATCTATCTATCTATCTATCTATCTATCTATCTATCTATCTATCTATCTATCTATCTATCTATCTATCTATCTATCTATCTATCTATCTATCTATCTATCTATCTATCTATCTATCTATCTATCTATCTATCTATCTATCTATTAACGCAAGTTTCAGTGTTGAAGCATAGACAAATTAGGTTATGGACTTCCCATCCAACACTCTGACGGCAACATCTCTCCATTCATACACATCTCCTCCCCATTGCTCACTTCCTCTACCTTGTCCATTCTGAATCTGTACTGTCATTGGCCTCTGCCCCATAACCTCAGAGCCGGCCAAACACTAACTCTGGGGCAGGATGGAAGGGGCTGAAAGGGCCTGATAGGGGCTGAGACTGGCACACTGACAGATCCCTGCTGGCCCAGGTAGTCCACAGCTCAGCCAGATCCTGGCAGTGACAAATGGACCCAATTTCCATGTATTTATCCATCTGTGGAGTGGAGAGAGCAACGCAGCCAGGCCTGGCCTACAATAAATCTCCATCCCGTTAAGCCTCTCCCAATAAACACATACAGATCAGGCCCTCAACCTGCAGGTACACGGCCTAATCACACATACACGCATGCACACACATATACAAATGAACACACACAAACACGCGCACACACACACACACACACAAACATGCACACAGACAGTTACATGCACACATGGCATGAAAGCTGTATGGAAAGAAAGGACAGACTCCCTAGCACACACAGAGAGAGAGAGAGAGCAGTATGAGGTTAAGGCCATCCCCCTTAATATGGTCACTGGTTTCTGCTGTCATTCCATGAGTGAGCCAGCCATGAGGAGTGATGGGGTGGGGGTCAGGGGGGAGGGAGAACACATCTATACAGATTTGAGACGGGGGAAGGAAACAGCTGAGTGAAGCTGATTGAACGACCCACTTCTGAGGTGTGAGAGAGAGAGGGATAGAGGAAGAGAGAGAGAGAGAGAGACGAGCAGACTGGCACTCTGTTTTATTAAGAACTAGCCTCTCCTCTCCTCTCCTCTCCTCTCCTCTCCTCTCCTCTCCTCTCCTCTCCTCTCCTCTCCTCTCCTCTGAGGGGACACACAGAGCCACAGATATGATTAGCATCTGTATACAATCTGAGTGTCTCCCACTCCTGATATACAGTGTGGCTTCTGTCTCATGGGTTGTCATGCGTCGAGTAAAACAAATACTGCAGTGTATCTCTGCTGATCACATTTCCATTATTAGTGCAAAACACACAGCACACACAACGTGAACACCTCCTCAGTGTGTAACCATCCCCCCCTTGCTTGGTCCATTCTTTCACACTCCTACACACACACACACACACTCTCCCCCTTGCCTGGTCTGTTAACTTACAGGCAATCAGTGGTCTGAATGAGTGAGCTGGTGGATTTAATTAGCCCTGTGTCCATACATATGGAAATGTGTCCGACGGCGTCACAGCACACACACGTCGAAGCTTGTCACGTCACCATCCACTCAGCATTCGACACTCCCCACGGTGGCACACACACCTTACACACACACAATCAAGCCCAGTGAGGACGCAGTGGGACACACTATCCAGCTTAATGATTTTGTCTGATCAGGTGATTTGTACGCAGCACATGTAATTGGTTTTGGAGAGGAGCAGAATGAAAAGATCTGGCTTGACTGGCTGCTCCAGGGGTGCAGAGCCCAGCTGTGGTGCTGGGCTGGAAAGGAAAGGGGGAGAGAACCATATTTGGTTGGGAAGTGAGGGGTACCGGCGCGGGGGAAGGGAGAGAAGGCTCCTTGATCAATAGCTCCACAGATTAAATGTGAACGGCGCTCTCGTGCTCGCTGGGTCCACAGACAACCCCCTTGCTCCAAAAAAATCAAAAATAGATTTTTGTTGTCAAGAGGGCCATTCGTCATCATTACAGCAGCACATTGGAGCGGCTGGCCTGGTCAGGAAGTAGAACACATCACATCACGTCCTCCGTCTAGTATCCCCTTTCCCTTTCCTCTGGTCTGGGATCAGCCATCAAACACTAAGCACTGACTCATCAACTGACTAGTATCCCCTTTCCCTTTCCTCTGGTCTGGGATCAGCCATCAAACACTAAGCACTGACTCATCAACTGACTAGTATCCCCTTACTCTTTCTCCTGGTCTGGTTCGAGCACTATCTCTCTACCCTCTTTATCTACAGTATGTCTCCTCTCTAACTATCGCTCTCTCTCGCTCTCTGCAGTATGTCTCCTCTGATTCTCTCTCTCCCTTATCACTTTTCCCATCTCTCTTTCTCTCTCCCCTGTTTGTCACACCTCTCTCGCTACAGTGTCTCGTCTCTAGCTCTCTTTATCCCCCCTCTCTCTCCCCCCTCTCTCTCCCCCTTCTCTCTCTCTCTCCCCCCTCGCTCTCTCCCCCCTCCCACTCTCCCCTCTCTCTCTCTCGCCTCTCTCTCTCTCCCCTCTCTCTATGCCCCCTCTCTCTCTCCCCGTCTCTCCCTCCCCTCTCTCTCTCTCTCCCCTCTCTTTACAACCACCATTATGGCCAAATGAAGCCATCAGCGATACAGTTTGTAACGGGCGTTCTGATCAGAGAATCCACCGCCCTACTACTCCTGAACAGCACGGCATGGTACTTAACCTGAATTGGCTCATTTCATTTACAGCTGTAAAAATACTGAATAATGTATAGAAATGTAAGCTATTTAAAGTGGGCCCGAATAAGGGCCGCTCACTGAGCTCTATGAATAATGGAATAATCCACTGTAAAATATGGATAGATAACATATATTAGCTCACTCTCATCCCTCCGCCCTCATCCTTGGACCAACCCGCAGCGTTTCAAGAGCCAGAAACAGAGGGATGAGGAGGAGGAGAAGAAAGAGAGGGGTGTTGCGTGGTGGGGAATCCATTTGCCATAGAGCCAGATCATGGGGCTCTGTTGGGCCAAATGGAAAAGTGTCCTTGGAGCCTGTGGGCGAGTGTTCAGATGTGTCTTACTGTAGACAGAGAGACAGTGAGCTGCTAGACCCTGTGGAATGTAGACAGAGAGACAGGCAGCTGCTAGGCCCTGTGGACTGTACAGTCGTGGCCAAAAGTTTTGAAAATGACACATGTATTGGTCTCCACAGTTTGCTGCTTCAGTGTTCTTAGATCTTTATGTCAGTAGTTACTATGGTACACGGAAGTATAATTACAAGTATTCCATAAGTGTTAAAGGCTTTCATTGACAATGACATTCAGTTTATGCAAAGAGTCAATATTTGCCGTGTTGACCCTTCTTTTTCAAGACCTCTGTAATCCGCCCTGGCATGCTGTCAATTAACTTCTGGGCCACATCCTGACTGATGGCAGGCCATTGCATAATCAATGCTTGGAGTTTGTCAGAAGTTGTGGGTTTCTGTTTGTCCACCTGCCTCTTGAGGATCGACCACAAGTTCTCAATGGGATTAAGGTCTGGGGAGTTTCCTGGCCATGGACCCAAAATGTCGATGTTTTGTTCCCCGAGCCACTTAGTTATCACTTTTGCCTTATGGCAAGGTGCTCCATCATGCTGGAAAAGGCATTGGTCGTCACCAAACTGTTCTTGGATGGTTGGGAGAAGTTGCTCTCGGAGGATGTGTTGGTACCATTCTTTATTCATGGCTGTGTTCTTAGGCAAAATTGTGAGTGAGCCCACTCCCTTGGCTGAGAAGCAACCCCACACATGAATGGTCTGAGGATGCTTTACTGTTGGCATGACACAGGACTGATGGTAGCGCTCACCTTGTCTTCTCCGGACAAGGTGTTTTCCGGATGGCCCAAACAATCGGAAAGGGGATTCATCAGAGAAAATGACTCTACCCCAGTCCTCAGCAGTCCAATCCCTGTACCTTTTGCAGAATATCAGTCTGTCCCTGATGTTTTTCCTGGAGAGAAGTGGCTTCTTTGCTGCCCTTCTTGACACCAGGCCATCCTCCAAAATTATTCTCCTCACTGTGCGTGCAAATGCACTCACACCTGCCTGCTGCCATTCCTGAGCAAGCTCTGCACTGGTGGTGCCCGTTTCCGCAGCTGAATCAACTTTAGGAGACGGTCCTGGCTCTTGCTGGACTTTCTTGGGCGCCCTGACGCCTTCTTCACAACAATTGAACCTCTCTCCTTGAAGTTCTTGATGATCCGATAACTGGTTGATTTAGGTGCAATCTTACCAGCAGCAATATCCTTGCCTGTGAAGCACTTTTTGTGCAAAGCAATGATGACGGCACGTGTTTCCTTGCAGGTAAGCATGGTTGACAGAGGAAGAACAATGATTTCAAGCACCACCCTCCTTTTAAAGCTTCCAGTCTGTTATTCTGACTCAATCAGCATGACAGAGCGATCTCCAGCCTTGTCCTCGTCAACACTCTCACCTGTGTTAATGAGACAATCACTGACATGATGGCAGCTGGTCCTTTTGTGGCAGGCTTGAAATGCAGTGGAAATGTTTTTGTGGGATTAAGTTCATTTTCATGGCAAAGAGGGACTTTGCAATTAATTGCAATTCATTTGATCACTCTTCATGACATTCTGGAGTATATGCAAATTGCCGTCATCAACACTGAGGCAGAAAACTTTGTGGAGACCAATACTTGTGTCATTCTCAATACTTTTGGCCACGACTGTAGACAGCGAGACAGTGAGCTAACCCTAACCCCTGTGGACTGTAGACAGAGAGACAGGCAGCTAACCCTAACCCCTATGGACTGTAGACAGAGAGACAGTGAGCTAACCCATAAACCCTATGGACTGTAGACAGAAAGACAGTGAATTAACCCTAACCCCTATGGACTGTAGACAGAGACAGTGAGCTAACCCTAACCCCTATGGACTGTAGACAGAGAGACAGTGAGCTAACCCTAACCCCTATGGACTGTAGACAGAGAGACAGTGAGCTAACCCTAACCCCTATGGAGTGGTGTGCTATGAGAGATATGCGAGCAGCATGTCCACTTGGAGTCTGTCCAGCACTGATAGATAGATAGATAGATAGATAGATAGATAGATAGATAGATAGATAGATAGATAGATAGATAGATAGATAGATAGATAGATAGATAGATAGATAGATAGATAGATAGATAGATAGATAGATAGATAGATAGATAGATAGATAGATAGATAGATAGATAGATAGATAGATAGATAGATAGATAGATAGATAGATAGATAGATAGATAGATAGGTACTTTATTGATCCCCCGGGGGGACATCATCTCCTGTGTTTGTGTGTGTGTGTGTGTGCGTGTTGTCCTTGTGTCGGATTGACTCTGGGTTGGATAGGAGAGGAGAGGTTCTTGGAACTTCACAGCTCTGTGAGCACACAGCAGGGAGTGTGTGTGTGTGTGTACTATTTACACTACACACTCCGTCTGTTTTCCCCAGCCCTCCCCCGTCACTCTTCCAGGCTCCTCCAACACAGCGACATGCTCAGGAGTGCATAGCTTAGCAGCCCATGCATGTTAGCAAGCGCGCATCAATGAATGCCATTACTGCCTTGCGTAGTCATATGACTGAACCAGTCAACCATTTGATGAACTTTCCAATTTGTTACCTTAATTTCAATGTCCTGCCAGCAGGTGTCCAAATGAATTGGTTTCCCTGGTGTCATGTGTGTGATGCACCGTTGGCTCCATGCTGTTTGACTGCACATACTGTATGAGTGTTGGGGTCTGGAGCAAAGAGGAGGGCACATGTGACATTGAAGTTCTCTTGCAGGGATTCATTAGCTAAAGGAAGATGGATGTGCGAACCCTAATGAGACCCTGCTATGCTTTAACGGAATAGAAATCAACACAAACACACTGCGACCAGGAAGACGTGCCCATGACGACTCCACATGTTTCCACTAAGAGATGCTGCCACATTTAGTCCTATGGTGTGATGTTTTCCGTCTGCCCCTCCCCCCAGAGAGGACAAACTCATGGAGGTTTGTGTAAAAGTGATAGGAAAAAGATGTAGCTTTTGAATAGCCATTGATAAAAATATATACATATTCACAAGACCAATTATCTTAATCCGTTAAAATATTTAACCCTCAAGAGAAAAAATATAATAAAAAAACTGGATTAGCATACAAATGTAATTGAATTAGGCAATTCCCTATTTGGGGTTGACTAAATTGTACTTTTTATTATTTTGGGGATAAACTATAGGATGCCTTTAATTTCAAATGCGTACATACCCTTGAGCAACTGTGCTCCTAGACAGTACATTCTCATGGTATCTATCTCCGCAAGAAAAACAAACTAATCTAATTCAATAGAGATGTGGAACTGGGAGGCTTTGTGGAGAAACAGCGGCGCTGGAAGGCTAATCAAACAGATAAGGTTTCACTCATATCTGGTAACAGGTGAATACTCTCCTCCCCCTCCTCCCCCCTCCTAACCTCTCCCCTCATGACGATCTGATGGGGGTAACAGTATCCACGCTGTTACCAACCCTCTCAACATGCAGCTGACCCGGAGGAGGGAAACACACACACACACACACACACACACACACAACCAGGGTTAGTCTTTGGTGAGCGAACCCTGCCTCAGGTCTGGCTGAGATAATCAATACCAACATAACAGTAGAAGGGAAGAAGAGAAGCTACGCTGCATACCAAGAGGACCAGAGGAGAGACTGTACAGCACCCAACAGCAAGAGGAAGACAAAGGTATGAGGGGATAACGAAGAAGGAGAAACTGTGAAATGCCAAAAACATTACAATACAAACATTACAAAACCTTCTGGTATGTTGGAATGTATGTAAGTTGTCAGCATAAAACACAGTAGCTCCATTCTCATTGCTGGACTGCCTTCCCCTGTAAACCTTATAGAGCTGGATATGAGCAGTCTGAACAAAAAGATTAGCTCCACAGCATGGAGTTCAACCTCAGGTAACAAAGCCAGATGAAAGCACAGCAGTAGCACACTAACCTACTGAATAGATGGCATCCACCTAAGCTCAGCTGAGGGCAAGTCTACTGGAATAAGTTCATGTCATAAGACATTAAAACAACTCTTTGTTTCCGCTCCATGGAAACTATATGCTCTCTTTGATCCCTGAGTCCACATAAACACTTCTGGAGACCAGCCACTTGGTTTGAAGGAAGGACGCTCCATATACGGCTAACACAGCAGCACATGCCATAGCTATATGAGAGTGCTGGAGTCAACAGGAAGTGTGGTTTAGCAGAGAGAGCGAGAGAGAACGAGAAAGAGAGAGCGAGACCCCCATGGGGCAAGCAGGTCACCCTATCCCTGACGCCAGACTCAGGTTACCCCCACCACCACACAAAAGACCCAACTGTCCAGTATCACATTCATGTATGCTTCCCATACGCATAATACTGAGCATACACCTGCCCAAACGCCTATACCCCAGTTATTTCTACAGAAACAGAAAAATGAATTGCAGAACCTATATTTCACTCCAAAACATTCCCCTTTCTCTTTTCCTTTGTTCAGATCAGAGATACAAACAGAGAGTGGTTTTGAGGCATATCATACACACCTACCAAAAGCCACTAAGGCACAGGACCCAGGTGTGTTATCCACAGGTGAAAGTATCACACCCATCAGATTGTGACCTCAGACTGGCACTGTTTTCCACATCAGACTCACTATCTATCTCCCCCCTCTGGAAGGCCTGACAAGAGACACAGGACGTATAGCTAGGGTCTTTGAGATGTAGAGGGAATGCAACCATTGATCTGTCAGTGTGAGGAGACAGCCACAGAGCTGTGGCTAGGTGGTGTGAGAAGAGTCTCTGTGACGAGGAGACAGTAATTGGACACAGTGAGATGTGATGGAGGGGCTTTATTTAAAGAGTTGTCTACTGCTGGACTGCTCTGTACTGTGAGGCTCTCCCCAGCACTGTCTGACTTCTACAGGCAGTGTGACAGAAACTAGAGCTCTGTCTGTGGGACATGATCTCCACTACAGCCCCTGCAATAATAATAACACAAATAATAATAATAATAATAATAATAAAAGAATACGAACATTGCTGTCTTCCACACTAAAGTTTACCGTATGTTTCCCAGTCGACAGTTTACACATATATTATGACAACATTTTGTGACTTTTTTGTTCACTTCACGGCAGCGTTTTTTTCGGCTGCACGAGCGCCGAAAAACATCTAGCATCTAACATCCTAGTTAGATGTAAAATTGCATGACTAAGATCTCGTTGGCAAAAACGAAAAAATATATTACAGATTTCATCATTTATCTTAGAATAATTTGGAATATTTTGAGGAATTGTATATTCACTATTTGTTGCTACGGAATCTCAAGAGGGACAAACAGTAATATTGTCGTTTTTTCTTGTTTTTCAACCAAAGGTTGTTTAAGGGAGTATAAGAGGCAAACACGTTTGTTTCGCCTTGCCGAGTTCTGCTAAGACCAAACGGAACTTAGTATGCGTTTTACGCCCATAAAATACAGGCAAAAGAACAAAACCAGGATACAGAGAGAGTGTCTTTGTGTGTGCCTACGTGTGCGAGTGCGTTTGAATGTGTGTGTATGTGTGTTTGGGCTCAGCAGGGTCCTGGCCGCTGTGAGTTAATGAGGGGATTAGTGTATTGGCCTACAGCTAGGAGACTCCCTCAACACCAGCCATCCCCCACAATCCCCCACACCTCTCTTTAGCCAAGGGGAAGGATACACCCCCTCCCCATACACACAAACACACTTTCTATGAAAATGTATACCAAGCATGCTCAGAGAGGTCCTGACACTAACCCTGCATCCCCCTACCTCCCACCCCTTTAACATCTCCCTGTCTCTGTTGTGGGAAAGTATTGACTGCTATCGTGACATATAAACGTAACTTGACATACAGTGACTTCGGAAAGTATTCAGACCTACGTTACAGCCTTATTCTAAAATGTATTAAAACTTTTTTTCCTCTCATCAATCTACACACAATGCCCCATAAAGACAGCAAAAACAGGTAGAAATTGTTGCCAATTTAGTATTCAGTATTCAGTATTCAGACCCTTTACTCAGTATTTTGTTGAAGCAGCTTTGGCAGCGATTACAACATTGAGTCTTCTTGCGTATGACACTACAAGCTTGGCACACCTGTATTTGGGGAGCTTCTCCAATTCTTCTCTGCAGATCCTCTCAAGCTCTGTCAGGTTGGATGGGGAGCGTCCCTGCACAGCTTTTTTCAGGTTTTTCAAGAGATGTTCGATCGGGTTCAAGTCCAGGCTCTGGCTGGGCCACTCAAGGCCATTCAGAGACTTGTCCTCGAAGCCACTCCTGCATTGTCTTGGCTGTGTGCTTAGGGCCATTGTCCTGTTGGAAGTTGAACCTTCGCCCTAGTCTGAAGGTGAACCCCCTTCCTGACCAAGACCCTTCTCCCCCGATTGCTCAATTTGGCCAGGCGGCCAGCTCTTGGAAGTGTCTTGGTGGTTTCAAACTTCTTCCATTTAAGAATAATGGAGGCCACTGTGTTCTTGGGGACCTTCAATGATGCATAAATGTTTCGGTACCCTTCCCCAGATCTGTGCCTTGACACAATGCTGTCTCGGAGCTCTACAGACAATTCCTTCGACCTCATGGCTTGGTTTTTGCTCTGACATGCACTGTCAACTGTGGGACCTTATATAGACAGGTGTGTGCCTTTCCAAATCATGTCCAATTGAATTTTCCACAGGTGGTGTCACGTGGGGGTCCATAGGGAGACCAAGGCGCAGCGCAGATATAGTAGTTTGTCATATTTATTATTTATACTATGTATAAACATTTTACAAAATGAACAAACTATACTACACCAAACAAACACTATCGACACAACGTCACGTTCACAAAAACAAACACCAATGAACGGACGTAACAAATAGCACACTTACTTTCACCGTGACTGAAACATACAACGACAACGACCCACAACCCCGTGTGAAAATCTACAACCCTATGAAGGATCCCTAATTAGAGAAGATGCCTTACAGCTGCCTCTAATTAGGGATCCCACACAAACCACCACCAGAAGCAGAAAGAAAAGACCTGTCAGACTCTGACCATGGTTACATAGAGAAGCAAATAGGCTTCTCTATGGCCAGAGCCTGACAGTACGCCCCCCCCCCCCCCAAAGCGCGGACTCCCGAACGCCAAAGAAAACACACAAATACATGGGGGGGGGGGGGGGAGGGGTATTAGGGAGGGAAGATTAGTCTGTCGGTGGCGGTTCTGGCTCCGGAGAAGTGGACAGTTTTCTTCCATGCCCCTTCTTTATAACCGGGCCTGGACTGGGTACCAGTGGGGCAAACGGCTCCGGCCATGGAGCAGGGAAAAACAACCGGGCCCGGACTGGGCACCGGTGGGGCCAACAGCTCCGGCCATGGAGCGGGACCATTAACCGGGCCCGGACTTGGCACCGGTGGGGTAAACGGCTCCGGCCATGGAGCGGGGAAAACAACCGGGCCCGGACTGGGCACTGGTGGAGCAAACGACTCCGGCCATGGAGCTGGGCAATTAACCGGGCCCGGACTGGGCACCGGTGGGGTAAACGGCTCCGGCCATGGAGCAGGGAAAACAACCGGGTCCGGACTGGGCACCGGTGGGGCAAACGGCTCCGGCCATGGAGCGGGGAAAACAACCGGGCCCGGACTGGGCACTGGGGGAGCGGACTGCTGGACCCGGACTGGGCACCGGGGGAGCGGACTGCTCTGGCTCAGGAGCGGAGCAGACGGCTGGACCAGGAATGGGCACCAGTGCAGCGGACTGCTCAGGCACTGGAGCGGAGCAGGCGGCTGAACCCGGAATGGGTACCGGTGGAGCGGACTGCTCAGGCTCTGGAGCGGAGCAGACGGCTGAACCCGGAATGGGTACCGGTGGAGCGGACTTCTCTGGCCCTGGAGCGGAGCAGACGGCTGGACGCGGAATGGGCACCGGTGGAGCGGACTGCTCTGGCTCAGGAGCGCAGCAGACGGCGGGAGGTTCCGGGCTGCGGACCTTCGCTGGAGGTTCTGGGCTGCGGACCTTTGCTGGAGGTTTCGGGCTGCGGAGGGCCGGCACAGGACGTACCGGACTGGGGAGGTGCACCGGATGTCGGGTGCGTGGAGCTGGCACAGGAATCATCCTGGCTGGGCGCACGCACTGGAGGTCGGGTGCGGGGAGCCGGCACGGGATGTACCGGACTGGGGAGGTGCACCGGATGTCGGGTGCGTGGAGCCAGCACAGGAAGCACCTGGCTAGGCGCACGCACTGGAGGTTGGGTGCGGGGAGCTGGCACGGGTCGTACCGGACTGGGGAGGCGCACCGGAGGTCGGATGCGTGGAGCCGGCACTGGAAGCACCTGGCTGGGCGCACGCACTGGAGGTCGGGTGCGAGGAGTAGAGCAGAGGTCCGGACCCGGACTGGACATCGTTGAAGCGGACTGCTCTGGCATGGGAGGTACCGGACTGGGAAGGTGGACCGGAGGTCGGGTGCGTGGAGCCGGCACTGGAAGCACCTGGCTGGGCGCACTCACTGGAGGTCGGGTGCGGGGAGTAGAGCAGAGGTCCGGACCCGGACTGGACATCGGTGAAGCGGACTGCTCTGGCATGGGAGGTACCGGACTGGAAAGGCGGACCGGAGGTCGGGTGCGTGGAGCCGGCACTGGAAGCACCTGGCTGGGCGCACTCACTGGAGGTCGGGTGCGGGGAGTAGAGCAGAGGTCCGGACCCGGACTGGACATCGGTGAAGCGTACTGCTCTGGCATGGGAGGTACCGGACTGGGAAGGCGGACCGGAGGTCGGGTGCGTGGAGCCGGCACTGGAAGCACCTGGCTGGGCGCACTCACTGGAGGTCGGGTGCGGGGAGTAGAGCAGAGGTCCGGACCCGGACTGGACATCGGTGAAGCGGACTGCTCTGGCATGGGAGGTACCGGACTGGGAAGGCGGACCGGAGGTCGGGTGCGTGGAGCCGGCACTGGAAGCACCTGGCTGGGCGCACTCACTGGAGGTCGGGTGCGGGGAGTAGAGCAGAGGTCCGGACCCGGACTGGACATCGGTGGGTCGTTCTGTCACGTGGGGGTGCATAGGGAGACCAAGGCGCAGCGCAGGGATAGTAGTTTGTCATATTTATTATTTATACTATGTATAAAAATTTTACAAAATGAACAAACTATACTACACCAAACAAACACTATCGACACAACGTCACATTCACAAAAACAAACACCAATGAACGGACGTAACAAATAGCACACTTACTTTCACCGTGACTGCGACATATAACGACAACGACCCACAACCCGTGTGAAAATCTACAACCCTATGTAGGATCCCTAATTAGAGACGATGCGCTACAGCTGCCTCTAATTAGGGATCCCACACAAACCACCACCAGACACAAAAAGAAAAGACCTGTCAGACTCTGACCATGGTTACATAGAGAAGCAAATAGGCTACTCTATGGCCAGAGCCTGACAGGTGAAATCCAATCAAGTTGTAGAAACATCTCCAGGACGATCAATAGGAACAGGATGCACCTGGCTCAATTTCGAGTATCATAGCAAAAGGTCTGAATGCTTATGTAACTAAGATATTTCTGTTTTAGATTTTTAATAAACTTTTTAATAAAATGTTCTAAAATGTTTTTTCACTTTGTCATTTAGGGGTATTGTGTGTGGATTGCTGAAGGGATCTGAATACTTTCTGAAGGCACTGTATAAACGTAAGTGAAGACTTACTTACTTTTAATCTCTCTGAATTCCACATACTGTACATATATGCTGGGAAAGTGTATGGCTATCTGGAGGTTGTTTTTGTACATGGCAAATGACCCCTAAGTCAGACAGGGTATTCCGGCTGTTGATCACCGGGAATCAGCCACAAGGGAAACAGGTGATTACAGTTGATAGTGTTTACATGAGGGACTGACATTACACACAAGCATACATGCACCTATGTAAGAAGCCACGCATGCATACACACACGTCAACACACACACAAACATTCCCTCTGCGCTGAAGATTACAGTGACTGGGAGGATTACCATGCCTCCATGTCCTGGGAAGTGTTGAAGAGAGAGAGAGAGAGAGAGAGAGAGAGAGAGAAAGAGAAAGAGAAAGAGAAAGAGAAAGAGAAAGAGAAAGAGAAAGAGAAAGAGAAAGAGAGAGAGAGAGAGAGAGAGAGAGAGAGAGAGAGAGAGAGAGAAGGCAGCCTGTACAGCCCAGTGATACAACACTTTGTCCTATCTTCATCTCTCCATTTCTGCATCACCACTCACCCCTGATGACGCCACTGAACCTGTGATTAGCAGATGGAGCCAGTGGGACAATGGAGGGGAATTGAGTCTTAGCGCCGCAACAGATTCTATCACATCCTATTATCACCTGCCATTGTGGACGCACACAAAACCCATTCACACAGGCAGACTGGGCCTCAGCCATGCACAGCTCTATGTGGCTATGCTACAATAGAGCACAGCATGGAATGACTCAATGACGCTGGGTCTGAATGGAATGATATGGAATAGATAGTTGTGCAGTTAAACTGGTGAAATAACATCAGAAAGTTGTTTTTATTCTGGGTTTACTGGGACACATTGCATCCACCGGAACCAGGAAATGTATCCGCCAGAAACATACATTTGTACAAATAATTAAAACAAAGGCTAAAATGTGCCAGGGGCTTAATTGAAAAGGATTGAAGATAGGCTTAATTGGTTTGGTCAGAAATACGTGTAAGATTAATAACAAAGATGGTCATGACAGTGTGATGCAGTGTGTTCTGCCGTGTGTGTGTGTGTGTGTGTGTGTGTGTGTGTGTCTGCCCACTACATCTCTATTCTCCCCTTGTCAGGTACCCAGTGGGAAACCCAGGCCTGATGATGATGATGTGGGGGCTGATGGCAGTGCCTATCACCCATCGCCCTTCAACTCCACGGCCAAATGAGTGCCGAAAATATTTACCCAGAAAATGTCAGACACACAAAGAGAGGGCGAGAAACACAGCCGAGATGTAGAGAGAGAGGGGAAAGTAATATAGAAAAGCTAATTGGATTTGAATTGGAGTGTGTTGTAGTGAACCTCTGACCCCCACTCTCAGCACAAACACACACACACACACACACATACACACACATGGCCCAGGGAGCCTCCTGACAGTCTGTATGATCTCTCCACTACTGGAAGCCAGCCGGCCGGGACCGACCGACAGACAGACCACGGTCGGCTCACTCCTCTCAGACATTCAAGGTCTCCCATTCGCCCTTTTCATTATTTCCAGGGTCAGAGTGAGTGGGTTCACAATAGTGATGGTATTTCCATTCAATCTCACAACAGCAACAGACTGCCATCGTCTCCCTCTCCAAAAATAATTTGGTTGCAGCATTGTTGTTGACAGGACTGTGGACAGGCTGTCATGTCAGCTGATCCTTTCTCTGTCCCGGAGAGCCTGTGGCCCCCGTGTTGCTATGGTGACGGGCCCGTGGCCAGACAGTGTGCCGACAGAACCCCCTCATCTCTGCCTGCAGAGTGGCAGCACAGAGTGCAAAGGTCGTAGGCTGTGTGTCAGTGGGAGTGAGTTGGGTCACTTAATAGGTGCTAGTAGATTAAGATTCCCTCTAGACACTTCAGCAGTAACTAGGATACCTACCGTGCATTCGGAAAGTATTCAGACCCCTTGACTTTTTACACATTTTGTTACATTATAGCCTTATTCTAAAATTGATTAAATTATTATGATGGAGGCCACTGTGTTCATTCAATGCTGCAGAAATTTGTTGGTACCCTTCCCCAGATCTGTGCTTTGACACAATCCTGTCTCGACCTCATGGTTTGGTTTTTGCTGTGGGATCTTATATAGACAGGTGTGTGCCTTTCCAAATCATGTCCAATCAAGTTTAATCAAGTTGTAGAAACATCTCAATGACGATCAACGGAAACAGGATGCACCTGAGCTCAATTTTGAGTCTCATAGCAAAGGATCTGAATACTTATGTAAATAAGGTATTTCTGTTTTTAGATTTTTTATAAACTTGCAAAAGTGTAAAAACACTCTTCACCGACTGGCCTTGACACACATACAGGGCTGGCACAATTACCATATAATTGTGTAACCAACGGTTATGGGTGAAGATTGTCAAAACAAGAAAATAACCACCATAACCATTTAAAAAAAATATTGTTTTTGTGGGGAACGAACGGCTGACTGAAGACAGGACAGCCGGGCATTCTTGCGGTTGAGTATGTTTCCGAGGTAACATGGACTCTTAACAACGCGATGAAACTTTGTTGCTCCTTGCTGAAACAAGCAAGGTGTTGTAGTTAATTCAAATGATGTCAACTGATGTAGCTCTATAACGTCAGTTGAGTTGAATCAACAAATCACAGCACATATTGATGGGTACACTGAGGATGCCCGATCTATTCATTCTATTTCTATGTTAGTACATGCAATCAGGAGCGGAGGAGAAGAGAAAAAATGTTATCGTTTTGCATCTTTTAGCTATTCGAACGGTTATTACGGTGACACACACACGCGCGAGCGAGGAGGAGAGAAAGGAAAGGAAGGCCTTTCTTATTTAAGGGATTTAAATGAATCTAATTGATTAAAACCATTCAGACTCCACACAAACCTATCTGAAATCTCATCATATCTCTCAAAAAGACAATGCACATATGTAAACAAAGGCTGCAATTCTAGGCAGCATAAAATAATCAATTACATGACATTCCATGATATAAAAATCTACCGCTCTGCAACTACCCACATCCCTTCTCCTCTCTCTCCCCCTCTTTCACTTTCTGTGGTAAACTCTCTTTATCTACTGTTTCTCCCAGACGTCCCAAGGCTATTGCGCAGGCAACTTATTTAACAAAAGAGCCAAATGAAAACAGCATGAAACAAGGTGTAGTGAACGCGGGGAGAGAGAGGGAGGGGAGAGTGAGATGGAGAGAGAAGGCAGACAAAGAGAGGTAGGGAGGTAGGGAGGTAGAGAGGTAGGGATGTTCAGAGCAACACATGTTGCAGCACTGGGACTTCTGAATCCTGCTATATTTACACACACACACACACACACACACACACACACACACACACACACACACACACACACACACACACACACACACACACACACACACACACACACACACACACACACACACACACACACACACACACACACTCCTTCCCTGCATGCCCACGCCCATGGACTTCTTCCTCTTAATGGCTTTTCCAACTCATGGTGCGTATTGCAGTGGCACGCAGAGAAAATGTGCATGCATTTCCTAATCTCTTCTTCTGTTTCCAAAACCAAGGTCCACTGTCATCACATGTCATATATCTTCTTTTCGAAGTCCAATTAAAGCTGATGTCAAGGATGCAATCAAGTCATGTTCTTAAGACAAGCCCAAAGCAATGATGTGGATACAAACATAATTGAAAAAAAAGCATATTTTACAATAACCATATGCAGATGTGAAAGACACACGGAAATGGGTAAATGTTGGTTTCTGCATGCTGATTGTTCCCAGCTGTGTGTTTCTGACAAGAGCAGGATCTCTCTCACAAAGAGACCATACTAAATTACCCTAATGGAGCTTTCTGATTCTACCTGAAATCTACTGCTGTCTGTCTGTCCGTCTGTCTGTCCTACTACTCCCCCCCCCCCCCCGGATGCTCCTCGTGCCCAAAGAGAGGCAGGGCACCCCCGATTACCAACACCCACACAAACGCACAATATGCATGCATAAATGCTCAAACACACACACATACTCACACAGACACACATACAAACAAATGCACACACAAATGCGCACACGCACAAAGACCCTAGACCTTGAAATAGAGGCGAGGGAGAATTCCGATTTGTAGGGAGGGGCGGGGTTAGGGCTCAGTGGAGACAGACTGTGAATATGAATTATTCTACCATCAATAGTCTCTCTCTCCCTCTATCTCTCCCTCTTTCTTTCTCTCTATCCCCCTCTCTCTCCATTACACACACAAACACACACACACACACACACACACACACACACACACACACACACACACACACACACACACACACAAACACACTTCCCTCTCAGTTTCACCACCCCTCTGCTCTCATCTCACTAGGGAGTTCCTACAGTGTCTATATCTGTAGGCATCTACCACACCACAAACCATATAGAAATGTGAACAAGTCTGTCTGTCTGTCTGTCTGTCTGTCTGTCTGTCTGTCTGTCTGTCTGTCTGTCTGTCTGTCTGTCTGTCTGTATGTGTCTGTCTGTCTGTGTGCGTGTGTCTGTATGTGTCTGTCTGTATGTGTCTGTCTGTATGTGTCTGTCTGTGTGTTTCTGTCTGTATGTGTCTGTCTGTGTGTGTCTGTATGTGTCTGCCTGTATGTGTCTGTCTGTGTCTGTCTGTCTGTGTCTGTCTGTCTGTCTGTGTCTGTCTGTGTGTGTCTGTCTGTGTGTGTCTGTGTGTGTGTGTCTGTATGTGTCTGTCTGTGTCTGTCTGTCTGTGTCTGTCTGTCTGTCTGTGTCTGTCTGTGTGTGTCTGTCTGTGTGTGTCTGTGTGTGTGTGTCTGTATGTGTCTGTCTGTATGTGTCTGTCTGTATGTGTCTGTATGTGTGTGTCTGTCTGTCTGTATGTGTCTGTGTGTGTCTGTCTGTATGTGTCTGTCTGTCTGTCTGTCTGTCTGTCTGTCTGTCTGTCTGTCTGTCTGTCTGTCTGTCTGTCTGTCTGTCTGTCTGTCTGCGTGTGTGTGTGATTGCAGACCTCTTTGTGCTCTTCCTGGTAATTGCCATTACCTGGTTGCCAAGGCTTTCAATTAGCAAGCTTGGTGAATCAACAACAACAGCAAGAGCTCCATCAGAACAGAAGCAGCCTGCCTAAACACAACAAAGTGTTCCTATGGGAGGAGATGAAGGGATGCTCCGTCCACACAGCCTGGTAGAGGAGTAGGGAACGGAGGAGAGAGAGTACTGGCAGCAGTCATAGTGAGTTTGGTAGTGTCACACACACACACACACACACACACACACACACACACACACACACACACACACACACACACACACACACACACACACACACACACACACAGAGAGAGAGGCGCGCGCACACACACACACACACCCCGTTTGGAATGAAAGCAACAGCAGGAACAAAATAATGAATTCTGCCTCTAATTATCCAGCTTTCCTCTGACATCTCTCCTCGCTCCCCCTTTTCTACCCCTCTTCCCTCCCTCTCCCTCTTCCATCCCACTCTCTCTCCTCCCTATCAATCTTCCCTCTCCCCCCCGGCCCACTGTATGTTATAAATCACTAGACTACACGCTGTTGGATGAGATGCCAGAATGTTTGGTCTCAGTGGAATAACATTGAAACAATACATAGGAATGGTCCTTTTTTAATAACATTGAAACAATACATAGGAATGGTACTTTTTTAATAACATTGAAACAATACATAGGAATAGTCCTATTGTTCATGCTTAGCGCCAAAGAAACTGCAGCTGCTCTCTTTGTGTGTCTTTCAGGAGGTAGGGACATTATAGTATATCACCAATGAAATGTCCTCTCACCTGACCCATGCACTAGTGTCAAAGCTTTCTAGTGCACACCCTACTGTGTCTATCATGCTCGCTCTTCCTCACTAAGTGTACCTCTCTCCCGTTCTCTCTCCATCCCCCTTCTCCCGTCTCCTACTGAGGCTTACGTTCTACTTACGCTCCACACCTAACAGAGAGTGGTCTGAGAGTGACAGGCCTGCCGTCTCTCCTGCCACTTCTCCTGGCTACTCCATACCTAATCCAGAGAGGTGAGGGCTGAATGCTGACCTACAGTAGAAGAAACCGCTGTTGGAATGCTCCCTCCCTCCGTCTGCTGCCCTGGCTAATGTACACACAGCTTGGAGCCAAAGAATTCAGCCATTTTATCCCTCTTCAATCTCTACATTTTACATTCCTGACTTGCCTAGTTAAATAAAGGTTACATAAAAAAAAATATATATATATATATATATATTATTATTTTTTAATTATTTTTTTTCATTTAGCAGATGCTCTTATCCAGAGCGACTTACAAATAGTTAATTCATCTTAAGATAGTTGAGGACCACATATCACAGTTGCAGCAAATACATTCTCCCTCAATAAAGTAGTTAACAGCAAAGTCAGTGGTATCAATTGTAGTACAAGGCTAACAAGTTAGGATTTGCCCTTTGACCTCAAATGGACACTCACTGACATCTATCACTCCTGCCTCATGGTTTCAAAGGCCTGCATGGCTCCACAGGGTTCACGTGGGATTCCAGCAGGATGCACAATAGATCTTGGACTTATGGGAGATAATGGGATCTGGATCTAAGTGACCAATGATTAACACGTGTAGTTACGTGCTACTCTATTTTAGAACTGTGAAAATGTTTGTTCCTTTGAAGTACTTTGGTTCATTTTAATCGCTCTGACAGTTTCCTAGTGGTATGCTGCCATTAGTTGAGGCTAAGGTGAATGGTCTGGTGTTGCAACCACAAAAACCCACGCTCCGTCGCCGTGGCAACCAATGGAAGCCAAAGCGGCTTTGCATCCTGCACATTAGCGGTTGTAGTATAATAATGCTGGAGCATTAGTGCCTATTGAGTGACCCCATTCCACTTTCCAAAGCTAACAATACACACATCAATGGCTGTCAAGTAGTGAGGGGATTATTCTCGATGGGCTTGGCGGCTTAAGTGTGTTTTTTTTCTAAAAAGCCACATAGTGAAAAACGCTGGGTTGAATTCCTCAGTAATGTAGGTGTCTGCCTGGTGTGTGTTTTGCTATGGCACGGTAAGTATTTCATTGTCCGTCTCGTCCTGATCACACAAGCACTTTGATTACCTTAATGACAGCCTGCTAGGTCTGCATTTTAATCACAGACACCGATACACACACACACAGCAAACTCACAACACAGCTGCTACAACACTGAAAGTGTGCTTACTCCACTTCAAAATGCACTGCATATCCCATTCTTTTATGGAGTGATGTTGTGACCAGATATTGTCTGTTTGAATCCCCTTTTGGGGTTATACAAAGATCAACCGTTAGTATGTAATAGACATTAACATGTCATAGTTGAACCATTCTGCAGAGCACCAGGACTCTGGAACTTCCAACTCTTTTCAAGCAATATTTACTGAGTGAGATAATAGCACACAAGGTACATACAGATAATAACACAAGGACAAGCACTGACTGGCACCCAGCACATAAAAAGTCTCTGGCGGCTGAGAGTTGAGCTTGGGTGGGCTCAACTGACAGACGGGAGGCCAGATAACCTTTGACCCCAGGGAGATAGCATTGACCCTGTCCAGTGGTAAGGGGAGTGGGTCACGGTGGGCTGGTGTTGACTGTTGAGTCTGGCGGTCTGGTGTGTAGGTGAGGGGACCTGACTGTGTGGTGTAGGGCTGTGGCCTGTTGTGTGTGGACTAGGGCCAGTGACAGATAGTGGATGGATAAGGCTAAGACCTCAGCAAACACACGGCCAGACCAGGCCATGCCATTCCTCTCAGGCTGCCTGACAGACAGCAGGATTACCCAACAGTACCACAGTGCAGCACTGGGCTGGCAGGGTCTTATCTCACCTCTACACCCATAAATCAGATAGAAACATAAACACCTGCTCAAACAGGACCCCTGGGCCGCCCGCCTGCCGCTGAGGAGATGACACACAGTAGGGAGGGATGACCATGTTGAAAGAAACAGAGATAGGTGTGTGCTCATAACATTCAGTAGCACATGGAGAAAATTGAGTCTGCTGTCAACTTATTTGGGTTCAGAAATAGCTCATCACATTCACAGCACCCCAGTCTGTAAACAAATAGGCATTCCCATGTAAGAGCCTGTAGGTACACTCCTAGGAAACTGTGACTAATCTACACCTGGTGAGCACACACACTCACCCGCAAACAAACAAACACACACACACACACACACACACACACACACACACACACACACACACACACACACACACACACACACACACACACACACACACACACACACACACACACACACACACACACACACACACACACACAACACACACACACTCGTGGCCAAAAGTATTGAGAATGACAAGTATTGGTCTCCACAAAGTTTCCTGCCTCAGTGTTGATGACGGCAATTTGCATATACTCCAGAATGTCATGAAGAGTGATCAGATGAATTGCAATTAATTGCAAAGTCCCTCTTTGTCATGAAAATGAACTTAATCCCCCCAAAACATTTCCACTGCATTTCAGCCCTGCAACAAAATAACCAGCTGCCATCGTGTCAGTGATTGTCTCGTTAACACAGGTGAGAGTGTTGATGAGGACAAGGCTGGAGATCACTCTGTCATGCTGATTGGAAGCTTTAAAAGGAGGGTGGTGCTTGAAATTATTTTTCTTCCTCTGTCAACCATGGTTATCTGCAAGGAAACACGTGCCGTCATCATTGCTTTGCACAAAAAGGGCTTCACGGGCAAGGATATTGCTGCTGGTAAGATTGCACCTAAATCAACCATCCTCAAGAACTTCAAGGAGAGAGGTTCAATTGTTGTGAAGAAGGCGTCAGGGTGCCCAAGAAAGTCCAGCAAGCGCCAGGACCGTCTCCTAAAGTTGATTCAGCTGCGGGATCGGGCACCACCAGTGCAGAGCTTGCTCAGGAATGGCAGCAGGCAGGTGTGAGTGCATCTGCACACACAGTGAGGCAAAGACTTTTGGAGGATGGCCTGGTGTCAAGAAGGGCAGCAAAGAAGCCACTTCTCTCCAGGAAAAACATCAGGGACAGACTGATATTCTGCAAAAGGTACAGGAATTGGACTGCTGAGGACTAGGGTAGAGTAATTGTCTCTGATGAATCCCCTTTCCGATTGTTTTGGACATCCGGAAAACACCTTGTCCGGAGAAGACAAGGTGAGCGGTATCATCAGTCCTGTGTCATGCCAACAGTAAAGCATCATCAGACCATTTATGTGTGGGGTTGCTTCTCAGCCAAGGGAGTGGGCTCACTCACAATTTTGCCTAAGAACACAGCCATGAATAAAGAATGGTACCAACACAACCTCCGAGAGCAACTTCTCCCAACCATCCAAGAACAGTTTGGTGACGACCAATGCCTTTTCCAGCATGATGGAGCACCTTGCCATAAGGCAAAAGTGATAACTAAGTGGCTTGGGGAACAATACATAGACATTTTGGGTCCATGGTCAGGAAATTCCCCAGACCTTAATCCCATTGAGAACTTGTGGTCGATCCTCAAGAGGCGGTGGACAAACAAAAACCCACAACGCTAAGCATTGATTATGCAAGAATGGCCTGCCATCAGTCAGGATGTGGCCCAGAAGTTAATTGTCAGCATGCCAGGGCGAATTGCAGAGGTCTTGAAAAAGAAGGGCCAACACTGCAAATATTGACTCTTTGCATAAACTGAATGTCATCGTCAATGAAAGCCTTTGACACTTATGGAATACTTGTAATTATACTTCAGTGTACCATAGTAACTACTGACATAAAGATCTAAGAACACTGAAGCAGCAAACTTTGTGGAGACCAATACTTGTGTCATTCTCAAAAGTTTTGGCCATGACTGTACACACAGCGGTCACACACAGATGTTCGGCTCTGGTGTGCAGTGCCAAACGCCATAGCCTGAGTGAATATTGGCGCGTTTAATAGCTCGCTGTATTTAATCAGATACTGTTTGCCTGTTTTCCTGCTTGTCTGCGCTCTCTCACCCAGTATACTGATCAACCATAGTCGGGTAGGAAACAGAGCTTTGTCATGACTGAAATAACCATAGGGACAGAAATAAGAGCTAAGAAGGATACAGAGGGATCAGAGCTTTCCCTCCGATCTGAAACGGCTAGTAACTTGGGATCAGAGTTTTCCCTCTGATCTGAAATGGCTAGTAACTTGGGATCAGAGTTTTCCCTCCAATCTGAAACGGCTAGTAACTTGGGATCAGAGTTTTCCCTCCGATCTGAAAGGGCTAGTAACTTGAAGACCCCAGTGAATAGAATGAAAAGAAAATGTGATTTTTGTCTGACGTAATCATTATTTTACAGCTGCATGCTTCCCCAGTTTAGTATGACACTGATTGGGCTAACAGGCTGAGGTTGTAACAGTGACTACGTTCTTTCCTTTCCTCAGGTCTAATCTGTAGAGAAGGCTCCAGTGGAAAAGAGAAGGAGAAACAAACCAGGGCTCTTATCACTGATACCTCGTTTCCACCAAAAAAGAACTGGTTCGGAACTGGTGCTGGTTCAAAGTTGGTTCAAAGTTGGTTCAACTTGCGAACCTTCTCAGAACCTGTTTGTTTTTACACTGACTAGAGAGCCCAGCGAACGACGTCGTTACGTCACTGTGTACGTCGCCATACGTCTTAGCTTTCCCAGAAACGCTTGCGCCAACTTCAAGCATAACAATTACAATGGCGGACTACATCGTCTTTCTGCAAATGTTCCTCATGGCTTTGCGAATCCATCTTTCTTCAATCGTTGTACTATCTTTCTACTAGCGCTGTGTTTTTAGCAATGGCGGTCACAACCTTTCCCGTCGTGTTGTTGGTCACAATAACCCCGCCCCCAGCCCCAGACGTAAGCATGACGTGGTAAAAGAACGGTTCTAGTCCAGCAAAGAGTTGGTGCCGCTTTGGAACCAATTTGCCTGGCCGAGAACCGGTTCTTTGGCTGTCGAAACACAAAGAACTGGTTCGCGAGTAGGCACCGGCTCCGAACCGGCTCTCAAAATGCTTTGGTGGAAAAGGGGTATGAGGCTCACTCAGTCACAGTGGCTCTTTGTGCTAGGGGCCTTCCCAGGTTAGGATACCTTAACTATCAGGACCTCAGGCTTCAGCTTTGTGCTTGCACTGATAACACCGACCTAGAGCTAGGACGATAAACCAAAAATTACAGAAAATTACAGACACCAACATTGCCCTCCTCTTATCGAAGCATTTTGCTTATCTAGGTAATTTTCTGTGATTTTTCTACATAACGTTCCTGTAGATTGTTCTAAAACTGTTATTTGTTCAACAGTAATATATGCATTATGTTGAGGAGGGAGAGATGCATTCTGAGAAGCACAAGCATATGACCGTTGCTCAAAATGTTATTGTGTGAAAAATACAGTTTTCAAAGTAACTATTGTTCTAGTTACAAAGAGGGGAGTCACAGCTTTCTTTGAGTATATAATGTATTTCTCACCTTTTAATATTGAGTTCATGGCACCACTTTACAACCGCAGTAGGCTGTAGTTAGTATGGTATTTATGTGCCCATGGAGCAGAGAGCGCCATTTGCAGTGAATAGACCTACATAGCCTAGGCCTAGTGCTGGAAAGATTTTGTAGAACATTAGCCTACATTAACCAATTAGCCTACATGGCTATCTAGCAACAATATCTTATTTAGAGTTAACAATCTAGCTAAATGTTTGAAATTTTAACTTCCTCAGGTGGTGAGTAATATAGCCTAAAGGCCAATATGCACAAAGATGTCGGCAAATTCTCTGAAGAGCCAAAAAGAAATAGGATCATTCGGGATCCTATTTTGACAGGTTGCAAATCAAAATATCAAACAGGTTGCACATCAAAATATAAATCATGCATTTCCTGTATATGTTAGATGAAATTGATTACTTTTCAAAATCATAGGCTACCATTTTGAGCTCCCGAGTGGCGCAAGGCACTGCATCTCATTGCTAGAGCCGGTACTACAGACCCTGGTTTGAGTCCGGGCTGTATCACATTCCGGCCGTGATTGGGAGTCAAATAGGGCGGCTCACAATTGGCCCAGCGTCATCCGGGTTTGGCCGGGGTAGGCCGTCATTGTAAATAAGAATTTGTTCTTAACTGACTTACCTAGTTAAATAAACGTTAAATAGAAAGTTGTCTTACTTGGCACTGGAAAAAAATGTCTAGCGCCCAGCTGCTAATGTAAAGTAACTGTCCATTTAAAAAAAAAAAAAATATTGTTGTATTTGTTGTCATCAAGCAAAATAGCTAAATTTACCACGATATTACTTATCTTCCAGCTCTAGCACCTCTGCAAAAAATGTTTTATCGTAATTTATTGCAGATATATCACTATTGCGGAAAAATATATACAGTGGGGAGAACAAGTATTTGATACACTGCCGATTTTGCAGGTTTTCCCACTTACAAAGCATGTAGAAGTCTGTAATTTTTATCATAGGTACTCTTCAACTGTGAGTGACGGAATCTAAAACAAAAATCAAGAAAATCACATTGTATGATTTTTAAGTAATTAATTTACATTTTATTGCATGAAATAAGTATTTGATACATCAGAAAAGCAGAACTTAATATTTGGTACAGAAACCTTTGTTTGCAATTACAGACATCATACGTTTCCTGTAGTTCTTGACCAGGTTTGCACACACTGCAGCAGGGATTTTGGCCCACTCCTCCATCCAGATCCTTCAGGTTTCGGGGCTGTCGCTGGGCAATACGGACTTTCAGCTCCCTCCAAAGATTTTCTATTGGGTTCAGGTCTGGAGACTGGCTAGGCCTCTCCAGGACCTTGAGATGCTTCTTACGGAGCCACTCCTTAGTTGCAATGGCTGTGTGTTTCGGGTCGTTGTCATGCTGGAAGACCAAGCCACGACCCTTCTTCAATGCTCTTACTGAGGGAAGGAGGTTGTTGGCCAAGATCTCGCGATACATGGCCCCATCCATCCTCCCCTCAATACGGTGCAGTCGTCCTGTCCCCTTTGCAGAAAAGCATCCCCAAAGAATGATGTTTCCACCTCCATGCTTCACGGTTGGTATGGTGTTCTTGGTGTTGTACTCATCCTTCTTCTTCCTCCAAACACGGCGAGTGGAGTTTAGACCAAAAAGCTCTATTTTTGTCTCATCAGACCACATGACCTTCTCCCATTCCTCCTCTGGATCATCCAGATGGTCATTGGCAAACTTCAGACGGGCCTGGACATGTGCTGGCTTGAGCAGGGGGACCTTGCGTGCGCTGCAGGATTTTAATCCATGACGGCGTAGTGTGTTACTAATGGTTTTCTTTGAGACTGTGGTCCCAGCTCTCTTCAGGTCATTGACCAGGTCCTGCCGTGTAGTTCTGGGCTGATCCCTCAACTTCCTCATGATCATTGATGCCCCATGAGGTAAGATCTTGCATGGTGCCCCAGACCGAGGGAGATTGACCGTCGTCTTGAACTTCTTCCATTTCTAATAATTGCGCCAACAGTTGTTGCCTTCTCACCAAGCTGCTTGCCTATTGTCCTGTAGCCCATCCCAGCCTTGTGCAGGTCTACAATTTTATCCCTGATGTCCTTACACAGCTTTCTGGTCTTGGCCATTGTGGAGAGGTTGGAGTCTGTTTGATTGAGTGTGTGGACAGGTGTCTTTTATACAGGTAACAAGTTCAAACAGGTGCAGTTAATACAGGTAATGAGTGGAGAACAGGAGGGCTTCTTAAAGAAAAACTAACAGGTCTGTGAGAGCCGGAATTCTTACTGGTTGGTAGGTGATCAAATACTTATGTCATGCAATAAAATGCTAATTAATTATTTAAAAATCATACAATGTGATTTTCTGGATTTTTGTTTTAGATTCCGTCACTCACAGTTGAAGAGTACCTATGATAAAAATTACAGACCTCTACATGCTTTGTAAGTAGGAAAACCTGCAAAATCGGCAGTGTATCAAATACTTGTTCTCCCCACTGTATATTTATCACGCTATGGAGTTTTGTCCATATCACCCAGCTCCTCTACACTGACCAGACCCTTGCCTAACTGCTGCAGCAGCCTGCATCTATCTCTCTTCCTCTCTCTCTTTATCCACCCCTCTCTCTTCACCCTGCTTCCCCTCCCTCCGTATCTGTCGGTCTGTCTTTCTCCAGTCAGCTTGTCATGCTATCTGTAGGCGAGAGCATTTTGCTAGCCCACTATTCAGAGAAGGTATTAGAGGGAGGAGATTGAGAAAATAGACAGGAAAAAGGCGACAACAGAGGGTTGACAAATTGCAATTTGCCAACAAAAAAATGGGAGAAGACAAATGCGTTGGACATAAATAAGGTTTTGTGACAGGAGCAGCGGGTCCAGGATTAAGAGTGTCTCAGAGATAACAATTAGAGCTGAATACATTAGCCTCTGTGATGGATCGAGTGGCTACTAGCTGAGAGCCAGTAAGGGGATTTTTCTTCTTCCATTGCATCATTAGATGTGTAGGTAGGGAATTCTTCTGGGGTTTGTAGACAAAAGGAGAACACGTCTAAAGGATGGAGGTTTAGCTAGCATACATCTGCTAAGGGTCCCTAGATCAACAGCGCACGACACAGCCAACCTGTTCAGCCTTTCCCATCTTCTCATTCCCATAAACTGAGAAGAACAGGGGTCAAATCAAGCCATGGCATATTGTTGTTAGTTTACTCCCTAAATGTTTGGAATGGGCTACTGAATGTGAACATATTTCTTTTATCTCTCAAACGCACCGGAGAACACACTCTGACACAAATCTGCAAGCATGATACACATAATGGTTTGGAAGCATCACACACGCACACACACACACACATACACACACCATTTCAACTTAATTGGCAAAGTATATGTGAATCCCCCAGCCTGGTCTTCCTCCCTCCATCCATTGCCATCCATTCCCCTGTGGTCTGCCATTCTCTCCTCGTCAGCAATTTATTCTCTAAAGATAGGCACAAAAAAAAAGAGTAGTGGAGAGAAAAAACGATACGCCTTGAAAGATGTATGCTCTACATTCCTAATAAAGAGGAAGCCCCCCCCCCTCCCATAGTGCTGATAATTCACTGTTCACAAAGCCTGCCCATTTATCATCACAAGAGGAGAGACAGAGCAACAGTAGAGGGGAGGGCGAGGAAAGGAAATAGACATTCTAAAAGCATCTCTACTGCTCATTAGATTCTCCTCCATTATTTCAGAGTTGTGTATGCCTCCATCCTCCCAAAGAGGCCACAGCCCATCTCCTGTGATTCATCAGTAGAGCTGGAGCAGGGAGCAGTGTGTATACAGATCCTCCTGACACACATTCAGGCTAAAAGCAACATCTAATGTATAAATGAATGGTGCTTTTTCTTCTTCTGCTTATGAAAACATAATTTTGGCATGTTTGGCCTTTTTTTTTTGTCTCGCAAACTAGCAGCTGTCACTTCATTCATGTCAACACACAATAATCCATAGAAACTCCCAGAGAAACACAAGCGTTAGCCAAGCGGAGGAAAAGCAAACACACAACACAGAGAGACGAGGACTAACAGCTCTGAGCCTTCAGCGGCTGGGCCACACAGTCTCAGAGAGACTCTACTTCCTCTCCCCCCTGTCCGTGTCGATGGCCAAAAGCACACTTTCCCGGAGTGTTGGCGCTTTGATATCAATCCACCTCCTCCCTGCTCTATGGAAACGCTGAGCCTATGGGATTGAAGGCGAAGGAATGTATTTAGACAGTATGTTTCAGCACACTCAGCCTAGTGCAGACTCTACACACACACACACACAAACCATCTGTCCCCATATATGCTCTGTGACTGATCCAAACATAGGAAGACTGGATTGATGGGAGAGGAGGGCAATGGGAAACCTTATAGGAAATGTGGAGGTCACACACCTCACAGCAAACTGACCCAAGTTAATACAAATAAACCATGTTATTTATCCACGTTAATGGCTGTGAGTGGAGACTGGAGAGCACTTACAGCTCCAAAGCCATACACAGGCATCAGGGAATAACGACTCACGGCTAAGAAATCCCGCTCTCCTCTCCTCCCCTTTCCTCTCACTACGACCCCTCCTCAGAGATTACAATCAAAGAGGAGTACACAGAAAACACAGAGAGAGGTTAGATTAGGGGGTACATTAGGAACATTTGCGAGTGTAATGTTGACTGTTAATTATTTTATTGTTTATTTCACTTTTGTCTATTTCACTTGCTTTGGTAATGTTAACATATGTAACATATGAGAGAGAGAGAGAGAGAGAGAGAGAGAGAGCGAGAGAGCGAGAGAGCGAGAGAGCGAGAGAGCGAGAGAGCGAGAGAGCGAGAGAGAGAGGTGAAAGGGGGTCCCGTCTCCAATCTATCAATCACCCAGCCTGACATACTGACACATATCTTCAGATCCACATCAGGGGGAGATGGCTTCCTACAACCCCCCACCCCACCCCCCTCTATCAATTCCATTCAAATGGCTTTATTGGCATGGGACACATATTGTCAAAGCAAGTGAAATGGACAATAAACAAACGTGAAAAATAATCACAAATGAACAGTAAACATTACACTAAGGAAATTGTCAAAAGTAAAAGAGAGATTTCAATTATCATACTGTATTATGGCTATGTAATGTTGTAACAATGTTCAAATAGTTGAAGTGCAAAAGGGAAAATAAATAAACATAAATATGGGTTTTATTAACAATGGTATTTGTTCTTCACTGGTTGCCCTTTTCTTGTGGCAACAGGTCACAAATATTGCTGCTGTGATGGCACACTGGTATTTCACCGTTCGACCTCTCTCAATAGCAAGGCTATGCTCACTGAGTCTGTACATAGTCAAAGCTTTCCTTAAATTTCAGTCAGTCACAGCGGTCAGGTATTATGTCACTGTGTACTCTCTGTTTAGGGCCAGAATTCCAGTTTGCTCTGTTTTTGGTTAATTCTTTCCAATGTGTCAAATAATTATTTTTAAGTTTTCTCATGATTTGGTTGGGTCTAATTGTGTTGCTGTCCTGTGAAGCTTGGTGGGGTCTGTTTGTGTTTGTGAACAGAACCCCAGGACCAGCTTGCTTAGAGGACTCTTCTCTAGGGGGTGTAACTCAATATTAGGAATATGATCTGAATGTTTGGGATACTCAGTGTACGTTGAAGAGGGTGGTGCTCAAGGTGCATCCCTGTCTCATCACACACACACTTGTTGTTTGTGTACCTCTCTCACTCTCTGTGTGTTTACTTGCCAGACTATTTGCCTTTCATTAACTTCATTACAAGGAGCTTCCCTTAATTCTCTTTTGTCAGTCCCCTGATGTTTTCAGCTTTCTGCTTGCTGTGTGGTCCTCTCACAGTCAAGAGGAAAGGCTAGGGATCCCAGCAGAACTCTCTCTCTCAATTCAATGGGCTTTATTGGCAAGGGAAATCACTCTGTCTGCCTGCCTGCCTGCCTGCCTGCCTGCCTGCCTGCCTGCCTGCCTGCCTGCCTGCCTGCCTGCCTGCCTGCCTGCCTGCCTGCCTGCCTCTCTCTCTCATGAAATAATCTTAGAATGTAGTATACTACACAGCTCTTGTTTCACCACCACAGAGAGAAAGACCTGACTGGGACAAAGTGGATACAGATCCAGTACATACATGTCTGCCTGCCTGCCTTCTGTTTACATCTGACATGATCCCATTACGCAACCCAATCAGGTTAAATCCCTCCTCTAGTGTCCATAGAGCCATCCACTAAGTACGGAACAACCCACACACACACGAAAGCATGTATGCGCATACACACACAGACATGTGTGTATTGTGTATCATGTAAGAATGTGTATGAGTGATATTGTGGGAGTGTGGGTATTTATGTGACATTACCTCATCCATAGAGGACAACCTGATGTTTTGTGGTTAAACTTCAAATCCTGCCAAAAGCCTAACTGTCTCTCAAATGGCACACTGTCCAATTAGGACAACAATATCATTTATTTGGACTCTACTACCCAATAACCGTAAGTGTACACTGTCCATGAATTTCCCTTCACCTCAATAAAGAGCTCCATGATTGAATCAACTCTCTGAGGTCAATAGAACACATGTTCATTTCCCAGGGTCCTCTAGGCTCCCTGCAGGCAGAGAAATATGCTGAGTGTCCTGCCTGACATTCATTGGATGAGAACAAGGTTATACATATTTTTCCTCTTCCTTCAGTTCCAGTATGGCTCCACTGGTCTGAGCATGTGTGTGTGTGTGTGTGTTTAGAGTGTGCATGTGTGTTTCTGCTTACCAGGCGGTATCCCAGCCCCTCAATCATGCTTCAGGCTCCAGTACACACTACATCTGTCACTGTCTCTGCTCTGTCACTTCAGCTCTCCGTCCCCAAAAGAACAAGTCTCACTTCTTCACCATGAAGGACAGAGAGCGGAGCACAAACTTCTCCATCTGTTTCTCTACATCTCTGTCACTCATCTCTCTCTCTCTCTCTCTCTCTCACACACACACAATCTCTCCCATAGTCTGGCTTTAACCATGCTTACATACTGTATTTCCAATGCTTTTAAAGTCAACATACACAGTGCACACACAGACAGAGTAATTGTTTTTGATGCTCTGTACTGTAATCCTATAGGAGTCTCTCTCCCAAGTATGGGGTAGCAGCAGCAGTAGGCAGTAGGCACTAACACAAAGAGCCAGCCCCGCTGGGCTATTCTACAGAGAGCTCTTTCATCCACACCATGAGCTCATACATTAACATGACTCATTTGAAGATGTGATCAAAAGACGGTGACTGTGCCTTCTCTAAATTCTGCCAGTGGAAAATGGGAGAAAAGGCCAGAGCAATGAAAGGCTTTATCTCTGATCAGTTTAAACTTCTGACCAACACACATCATCACTGGTCACCTCACATCTCCTTCCATCCTCCACTCTCCATCCCCGTTATCCATAATCCTCTCTGCCTGCTACCCATGGGGGATAGGGCTGTGGCAGGGGAGAATCAGCTTTAATGTTGCAAATAGATTGTGGCTTCTAAGATATAACTTTTTCAATTGAAATGATTATACAAAATTCTTGCAACCTCGCAAAAACAGGTTTTTAGAAATGTTTGCTAATTTATAAAAAACCTAAAGACCCTCAGACCATGAGAAACAAGATTCTCTGGTCTGATGAAACCAAGATTAAACTCTTTGGCCTGAATGCCAAGTGTCACGTCTGGAGGAAAACTGGCACCATCCCTATTGTGAAGCATGGTGGTGGCAGCATCATGCTGTGGAGATGTTTTTCAGCGGCAGGGACTGGGAGACTAGTCAGGATCGAGGCAAAGATGAACGGAGCAACATACAGAGAGAGCCCAGCACCTCAAACTAGGGTTAAGGTTCACCTTCCAAAAGGACAACGACCCTAAGCACACAGCCAAAGCAATGCAGGAGTGGCTTGGGACAAGTCTCTGAAGATCTTGAGTGGCCCAGCTAGAGCCCGGACTTGAACGATCAAACATCTCTGGAGAGACCTGAAAATAGCTGTGCAGCAACGCTCCCCATCAACCTGACAGAGCTTGAGAGGATCTTCAGAGAAGAATGGGAGAAACTCCACAAATACAGGTGTGCCAAGCTTGTAGTGTCATGCGCAAGAAGACTCAAGGTTGTATCGCTGCCAAAGGTGCTTCAACAAAGTACTGAGTAAAGGGTCTGAATACTTATGTAAATGTAATATTTTTTCAGTTTTTTATTTTTAATAAATTAACAAACATTTTAAAAAAAACTGTTTTGCTTTGTCATTATGGGGTATTGATGAGAGGAAAAAAAATATTTAATCCATTTTAGAATAAGGCTGTAACGTAACAAAATGTGGAAAAAGTCAAGGAGTCGAAATACTTTCCGAAGGCACTGTTTTCAAAAATATATATATATTTATTTTGGTTTTTTTAAATATATACTATTCTCAGAGAAACACGATTCTCTAGTCTGATGAAACAACCAGGCTACTAATGACCATCAGCAGCATCAGAGCTTGGAGAATCCTAATTACCGTGACTCGTGACCGCAGGTGTGAACGTAATACGGTCACTGTAACAACCCTACTCGGGGAGTTATCACTGACTGACAGCCGTATCAGCGGCTGTATTGGCCAGGAGAGAGGGAACACACACACACCTTGTAAGATAAAACAGCCAGGGGCCAGTCTGTCTTAACCTACAGGGGCTTTACAACAATCAATCAGGGACCAGAGACTAGGATTGCAGTACTATTCAAGATGTGTCTTACACAGCAGAAACCCACACACATAAATACCACCACATCAGGTGAACACGTGTTGACTCTCTTACAGGCCTGTTAGCATGTCGGGGTCAAAAGCACCCCTGGACCCTGGAATGACCTGTGGACAACCCCTGCGTCAGCGCGACCCCTTTGAGTTGAATCACTAGGACATAAGGCAATTTAGCCTCTACAAGCTGGCCCTCTGTCCTAGCTCAACTTTGAACCTCAACATCCCCAAATAAACTCTGCAGGTCAGGACAGAGAGAATAAATAAATAAATAAATAAATGTTTGGTGTCAGGCAGCACAGTAGTTCTCCCAAGAGTGAGTCAGTGGAGTGGAAACAGGAAGTAATGTGGCAGGGACAGAGTGTGAGGGCATGCCCACTGTCGTTAATCCCTGTCACCAGGAAGAAGAGGAACACAAGATCTCTGCTGTCCTCTGTCCCTGTTATCTTTCCTGCCTACAGCCAGAACCAGTGCCTTTTTCACCTCCACCACTCCGCCCCTTCCTTATAGACGTCGCCAAGCATTGGTTGATGTGTATTTTGGGCGTGCAGGCGGACAATGGGGTGAAAGCGTGCCTAATGGGCAGCACCACAGTCTTACCCCTTTCTCTGGGCAGACTCAGTAGAAATACAATGGCACCTGTTAGGTTCACAGCAAAAGACATAGACATATCTGTTATGGATGGTAGGTGGGGAGTATAGTAAAAGTTCACCAACCTTTTTCAAGTTTTATTTTACTACAGGGATCTGAAGCAGACATGTGAATTTAAATTATGCATTTGTCACATCTCAAAAACCGTAACCCTGAGCGCTCCGACAGTCCCAACCTACCATAGACTCCTCAGTAAGACTCAGGTTGTGGAAGACTGCGTGGTTATGGATATGAGGTGGTTCTGGGACAGCGAGGACGTGCTCAGCCCTGAGAGGCCCAGGACACATCCTGAGACACTCCATGTGAGCATAAGTTAATATACCTCAACCTGCTACTGAGTATACCCACTACTGAGAAGAGTGGTCTACACAACTATACAAAACAGATACAATGAGAGAGAGAGAGAGAGAGGAGAGAAGAGAGAGAGAGAGAGAGGAGAGAGAGAGAGAGAGAGAGAGAGAGAGAGAGAGACGAGGAGAGAGAGAGAGAGAGAGAGAGAGAGAGAGAGAGAGAGAGAGAGAGAGAGAGAGAGAGAGAGAGAGAGAGAGAGAGAGAGAGAGGAGAGAGAGAGAGAGAAAGAAAGAAGCGTGTTCTCCTGGGATCCCTAGCCTTTCCCCTTGACTGTGAGAGGACCACACAGCAAGCAGAAAGGGGACTGACTGAAGAGAATTAAGGGAAGCTCCTTGTAATAAAGTTAATTCAAGGCAAATAGTCTGGCAAGTAAACAGAGTATCTTCAGTGGAACTTGGCAAAGGGTTAGAAGAGAGAGACAGCGAGTGCTTCAGGTTAGAGGTGGAGGCTAAACTAGGGAAAAGATGAGTGGGGAGAGGGGTGGGGGCAGGGGCAGGGGCCTAGAGACAGGGGCTACAGAGAGATAGATGTAGGTTAGTGTGTAAGGGAAGTTTGCATGCAACTACAGCAGGTCACCTTACTGGTTTGGCCCTGTCGTACAAAGATCAATCAATTATGTGCGTAAATGTATAATTGTATTCACTGACGTTTCCATTAAGCTCTGGTTGTGCTAAATTAGCTTTGATGAACAACACATTCCTTCTACTCAACAGGAGGGCTGGGACATTAGACGTAGTTTGAATGTGTGTGATTAGACGTAGTGTGAATGTGAGTGCGTAGGAGTGTGGCTGTGTCGGTAAGCGTGTTTATAAGCACCTGTGTGTGACAGAGTTCATGACGCGTGTGAAAGAAACATATTTTGGTGAAATTAAACACCCAAGACAAAATAGAGAACCCAGGTTCTTGTTTGTCTTCACGTGGCTGTGACACATTGTTCAGCTGCACAAAAGAACGTTGGTTCCTGGGTCATGTTTAGAATAAGAGGCAAATACGTCTGTAAGAGAACTCTGAGATAGTTTGTACAATTGGTCTGGTAGACATACCACGAAACAAGCTGGTGCATTAGCAAAACTAAGCGTAAACGAGTCCTAAACTGCACTGTCTGGAAACACTGAACAACAGCTAGACCAGGCCCGTCCAAACACTGCACTGAATAAGCATGTATGCTTATTCCTGCCCTGACATGTGAACCCCTCCTGTTTTACAAAGACCTTAAAGGGATCAGTAACGCTCTGGGGTCAGGTAGAGAGTAGAGTATTACTTTATTAATCCCAAATTGGGAAATTGTTTTATCACAGCATGCATCATTAATAACTTACAAGGTAGTGAGGTACGGTGGAGAGGGTTGGAGTGTTTGTAGCTCCAGATAAGCCGTGCTAAACCCTGGGACTGACTCTGCCCTCCCTCCCTGTCAGACAGCCAGCACTTGTTGAAACAAGGATTACCACTACAGGCCCATTAGCAAGGACTAATAGAGAAAAAGCCAAAATGGAGCTATAGCCAGAACTATTTCAATGTTGAAAATGGAGTTGGTAATAAGGCTGTTTCCGTGACAGCAAGGGCGGGACAAATACACTCAGGAGGAGTACTGCTCTCTCTCCCTAGGGTTTCACAGGGTGTTTGAAGTCAGGACAGAGGGTCAAACTGGATAGAAAATCATTTTATAGTAAAACAACTAGTTAGACCATATTTCACATTTACTATGGACAGAAGATAGACTACATGGCCAAAAGTATGTGGACACCTGCTCGTCAAACATCTCATTCCAAAATCATGGGCATTAATACGGAGTTGGCTGCTATAACAGTCTCCACTCTTCTGGGAAGGCTTTCCACTAGATGTTGGAACATTGCTGCAGGGACTTGCTTCCATTCAACCACAAGAGCATTAGTGAGGTCAGGCACTAATGTTGAGCGATTAGGCCTGGCTCGCAATCAGTGTTTCAATTCATCCCAAAGGTGTTCGATGGGGTTGAGGTCAGGGCTCTGTGCAGGCCAGTCAAGTTCTTCCACATCAATCTCGACAAACCATTTCTGTATGGGCCTGGCTTTGTGCACAGGGACATTGTCATGCTGAAACAGGAAAGGCCTTTCCCCAAACTGTTGCCACAAAGTTGGAAGCACAGAATCATCTAGAATGTAATTGAATGCTGTATCATTAAGATTTCCCTTCACTGGAACTAAGGGGCCTAGCCTGAACCATGAAAAACAGTCCCAGACCATTATTCCTCCTCCATCAAACTTTACAGTTGCCACTATGCATTGGGGCAGGTAGCGTTCTCCTGGCATCCACCAAACCCAGATTTATCCATCAGACTACCAGATGGTGAAGCGTGATTCATCACTCCAGAGAACGCGTTTCCACTGCTCCATAGTCCAATGGTGGCGAGCTTTACACCACTCCAGCCAACACTTGGCATTGTGCAGTTGATCTTAGGCTTGTGTGCGGCTGCTCGGCCATTTTCACGCTCACGCGCTTCAGCTTCGGCGGTCCCGTTCTGTGAGCTTGTGTGGCCTACTACTTTGCTGCTGAGCCGCTGTTGCTCTTAGACATTTCCACTTCACAATAAGAGTACTTGAAGTAACCGGGGCAGCTCTAGCAGGGCAGACATTTGACGACTTGTTGGAAAGGTGGCATCCTATGACGGTACCACGTTCAAAGTCACTGACCTCTTCAATAAGGCCTTTCTACTGCCAGTGTTTGTCTATGGAGATTGCATGGCGGTGTGCAAAATTGTATACACATGTCAGCAACGGGTATGGCTGAAATAGCCAAATCCACTAATTTGAAGGGGCATCCACATACTATATATACACAATAGTGCAAGCTAGCATTTTACCTTAGTTGACCTTGCACTGGGGGGTTAGAAAATAAACAATGTTGATACAAATAATAAACAGACTGCTATTCTCTGCAGATAGTTCCAACTGTCCAGTAATAGGCCTGTAAAGTTATTAGCATCATTAAGCTGACTTCAGGTAAACTGTATGCAGGCTCAGATGCAGCCTTGTAAAACATTGGCATTTAAAGTCTCTATATTATCTGTCTATTATCTGTCTGGCAGGGCTGTAGTCGTCTTAGACTCTCTTCAAAGGATGAGCTAGAGAGAGAGAGAGAGAGAGAGAGAGAGAGAGAGAGAGAGAGAGAGAGAGAGAGAGAGAGAGAGCAGGGCCAGCAGCGCCAGACTTATCATCACCATGAGACCATGACTTCACAGTCTATTCTGGTCCATGGATCTTGACTGAGCTGGTTTGGTGCTGTGGTTGGTGACCTTGGATATTCTCCTTTTTGAGATCGTCCAAACCAGGCAGGCACCACAGTACTGCTCAGACATCTAATGAATGACTGCAATCTGTAATTATTAAGAACACTGACCACAGTGTAATAAAGAAGTACATGTTCCATGCACATCCTTTGAAATAAAGCAAATAGATGTCTTCAGCATGCCCACCTCAGTCATACACCAGCCCAGCCCCCAGGTGGTTTTAACCCCCCACCACCCAGACAGGGAGAGAGCATTACTTACTGGCTACTTCCAGCGAGGCGTTGTGGCTGATGGCCTGGCCCAGGTAATTACGGGCCACACACACGTAGCTGCCGTCGTCTGGCTTGCTGCGTCGGCCGTGGACGATGCGCAGGAAGAAGAGGGAGCCGCTGGGCAGCAGCATGCGGTGGGAACGAGGGTTGTCCCGGTCTGTCTCCACCCGCTCCCCGTCCTTATACCACTCCACCGTGGGGGCAGGACGCCCCTCCGCCTTGCAGTTGAGGGTGGCCGGCTCCCCCTTGGACACGATGAGGTCAGAGGGGTGCTCCGCGATCCGCGGAGGGGAGTCATCCTGACGCAGACGAGATCCTGAGAAGAGAGGAGATATTACTTGAGATTTACATCGCATGTATGTTGAAGCCTTCCCTGACCGGATGGCCCTCATGTTTCTCCAAAATAAAAATAAAGTGGTACTGAAATATTGCAAGAGAATAATTTCCTCTAGCTTCCAGTAAAGAGATACAACTTCCTCTCGGATTATGGCTGAACTATGGCTCTTTTAACCTCCCCAACAGTCAAACATCTCCTGAATAAGTGTTGAACTAAGGCCATTATAGTATTTTAACAAGAGGGTCCCCTTTTTTGTATTTTGCTCACTTGCCTCACTTAAAAAAAAAAAAATGTATCAGTTAAATATTGATTTACATTTGTATGGCCTAAGCCCAATAAAAATCAACAGCACGTGCCATGACCCAAACATCACTCTGTCATATGAACGCATTCCTCACCCTCATCTACCCTGAGCCTTAACTATAGCCCATAGGGCTGGGTCTACCCCTCCCCTTTAACACACACACAATACTGTAGCCCTCTGAGGACGCATGCATCATAAAAAGTAGCTTATTAGAGTCTGGGGAAATAGAAACGACGTGGAGACCATATTAATCATACATATACAGACACACACATTAACAAAGCACCCACTGAGATACAATTATTTACCTCACAAACTCACTCAAACACACGCACACACACACAACATACCCATACTAGCGATACATCTCTCTAATGGCTATGCATGTGAGCATAAATAGCCCGGGAAGCCATACTGAGTCTGTAAAGCACACATCCAGCAGTACAGTACATATCAGTCTCAGCAGTTGTTCACTTCAGCAGCAGCACATTAATTAGACAGTGCATTATCGTAGCTGTGCTGGGTGGTTCTACCAACTGTAATCCAGTCTGACATTCTAATTAACACACAACGTCATGTGGCGGAAATGTTTTTTCTCTATTGTTTAAGGGTCCAGGAGGCAATACACAGCAGTAAGCACAGTTGACTAACAAAGGCCTTAATTTGGCATATTTTAGTAAACACTTCTTCCCTTAAACCTCTAATAAAAAAACTAAATGCTGTTTATAGCTGTGAGAGTATGATATGAGCAATTTTCTAAATCTATATAGTTCTGTGCTATAATCTGATTATGAGGGGGGGGGGGGGGGAACTAATTATATTAATTGTCAATATGGACGCTTTATGATATTTCCGCCCTCTCTGTTGATAAGGATAAAGCTCAGAGACAGGGAGAGATCGAAGAGAGAGCGAGGTTTACTTTGAAACATCTACAGCCCCGGCGAACGAATTCAGGGCTCTTCACTCCTGTGAAGCGCCGAGGCGGCCAGGTCTAGCTGTTAATCAACTTCCATTTGTCAGAAGTCTTTGATCCTGCTGTCGGCACAGTAACACTCTCTGAGAGAGAAGGAGAGAAAGCTGCTATGTCCAGTGTATGTTTTATTAAACAAGGCTTTGAAGTGTTCCCATGTTCTGCCATGGGGTTCAGCCCTCCCTAATAAATTATTTCAAAATAGCAGGCAGGGGCTATTTCTTTAAGGAATTACACATTAACATTCTGCTGGGTAAGTGGGGCAAAGCTGCAGAGGAAGGCAGATTGGGAGCTGGGCAGTCAGGCAGAGGGCAGGCAGGCAGCGGGCAAGCAGTGAGCAGGCAGGCAGGAAGTGGGGACGCAGGCAGGCAGTGGGGCAGGCAGGCAGTGGGCAGGCAGGCAGGCAGCGGGCAGGCATGCAGTGGGCAGCGGGCAGGCAGGCAGTGGGCATCGGGCAGGCAGGCAGGCAGTGGCCAGGCAGGCAGCGGGCAGGCAGAATATTAATTATGACAGTGGAGTGGGAGCATGTGTGTGTATGTGTGAGTGAGTGTGTGTGTGTGTGTGTAGGGGGGGGGGGGGGGGGGGGGGCGTACATGCCTGTGTCCACATTGTAGATAATTCTACTGGGTGTAAGCCAAAACACCTGGTCTTAATGGTGAGTAATTATTTTCTCCAGATAAAGAGTGTTGGCATGTGAAAATGCATGTGTTTGTGAATAGAGCATCTCCTAGAAGTAATTACAGAAACCCTGGAGATATGGGCCAATACCTCCATCTATACAAACACTAACAATCACACAGTCTCCTCCTACTGTTTACCTGTCACTCATTCCACAGTGTCCTGGCCTCCTGAGTCCATCCCTCCCTCAAGGGATATGAGACAAAGGCTCCTTAATGAGCTCCATGTTACTGCCTCCATCCATCCCTCTGTCCTTCTATCCTTCTGTTCCAACATCTCTCCAGATTTAACTAATCTTCTTCCCTGTTACGACTAACAAAGGATATTTTTACAGGTTTACTGTGAGCTACCCTTACTATTTGAACGGATCCACTTTGGCATAAATAGGTTTTAAGTGCTTAACTATGCTTGTCTGTGTGTGTGTGATACTCTGAGAGAGAGAGAGAGACAGAGACAGAGACAGAGACAGAGACAGAGAGACAGAGACAGAGACAGAGACAGAGAGAGAGAGAGAGAGAGAGAGAGAGAAAGAGAGAGAGACAGAGAGAGAGAGAGAGAGAGAGAGAGAGAGAAAGAGAGACAGAGACAGAGATAGAGAGAGAGAGAGAGAAAAAGAGAGAGACAGAGACAGAGACAGAGAGAGAGAGAGAGAGAGAGAGAGAGAGAGAGAGAGAGAGAGAGAGAGAGACAGAGAGAGAGAGAGAGAGAGAGAAAGAGAGACAGAGAGAGAGAGAGAGAGAGAGACAGAGAGAGAGAGAGAGAAGAAGGACGGATAATACTGTGGTATATTACCTGTTTCACTGCCTGTTGGGAACACGAGGATGTGATTTGGCTGCTCTTTCATGTGGCTGAGAGCACAGTGGTTCACAGTGCTGACTCACAGGGCCTAACTGACTGGGGAGTTAATGTTTTATAATGCTCTAATGGGAAGATGATGCAGTAGAGCAGATACAGAGCCCTAACTCACAGACCTACACCAGAGAAGCTGCAACACATTACTGTACTGTAGCACAGAGTCTGTGGGTGGAGTTGCAGTCACAGTGCTGCCCTCCTACTGTTTCCTTTAAACATGAATACCTCACACATTGTATGTGTGTGTGTGCTCTTTGTCTCCCTCTGGAATTGACTACGTATTTACTTACGTTACAAATAGCAATGATATACTGTACAACGGTGGTGCTATGACTTCAGTGCAGTAGGTATGGAATTGGCTCAACAGGATTCCAGACACAGACCTTGATGGCAAGGTGCTGCCGGGCATGTCACTGATCAACTGCTACTTCAAGTCAGCCTCATAGGCACATACGCACGCACACACACACACACACACAAAGGACCATTGCACCCCACATCCCCCATTGCTGGTAGAGGGAAACAAGAGGCTGATCTATGGGAAGATCGATAACCTCTATACTCTCTATTTCTACAGCAGAGCCTTCGGAAAGTGAGAAGGGACAGAGGGCCCAGTGGTGCAGTACTCCTTCATTTCCTTTTCCAGTAGGGCTCATTACTCTGTCCCATGGATAACACTGAAAACCCACCAGGACAGATTGCCTTGTCTTCCTGAGAACAATTATCTAATTAAGTCTCGCTATAATGAAACAATACAAAACATAATTATGGGGCGTTTTCTAAGGCAGGCGAGAGGGGTCCGTCAAGCATTTCAAATGAATGCACACAAACACAAACACATCCACACACAAACAACTCCATGGTGAAAAAGACAGCAAACCACCAACCTAGCCGCAGGGCAAAATCGTACATATTTAATTTGAATGACAATAAACACACCGAGCAGACATATTCAGACGGGTAATAAACGGAGTGGAGAACGGCCACCAGTTTACCCAGTTCCCTGTTCTCTGGTTGTTGTTTTGCTTGTTTTAATTATGTTGGGTTTGTGCCTGAGAGGTGGAGAACCTCGCTGAGCTGGCTGGTGTTACTGGGCTGTGGTATCGCCCCGCCACAGGTGGACTTCAGGAAGACCAGGCATTATCTGCAAAGAGCCAGCCGCAAGCCAGCACGCAATCACACACACACACACGCATAAACACACACACGTACAAATGCAAGCACACACACCGAAATGCATTCATAGACACAGACCAAAACACACACGAATACAGACACAAGCCACACACACAAACACAGACACTACATGCACACACACAGACCATAACAGGCACGTGTCCACACTGCATGCACGCACACACCTTGTGAACACACACACACACGCACGTATGCACACACCAACAGTCATTTGTGAACACGTCTGCCAGACATACACGTCCTTCTTATGTTTGTCAATCATCCCTGAGGCTGCTCTACTGTAGTGATCAGATTTGGTTTGGCGAGGAGGATGAGGGGAGAGAGTGAAGGAAGGAGGATGGGAGAGGTGAAGCTCCTCTGTCTTTTCAGAACGGCCTTGGGTTCTCTTTCCAGGAAGAGACAGCGAGAGTGTAACACAAAGAAAGAGACCGCAGGGAAGAAGAACTGATATCCAACACACCTTGATAAGCATAGCTCCACCCAGCTGCGGTATGAATGCATACAAGTGAATGAATGAAAACAGAACAGACATCAACATCTTTACTAAAACATTGCAAACTATGCAGTGACTGTCTGAGCATATGTTGAGTATTACATTGCTGAGATCAAGTGTGATTGCATGACCCTGTTGGAATCCCAAGTATGTCCAAACAGAGTGCGATGCCATGAGAGGGGTGATGCAAACACACCACTTAAAGAGATGAGATATCAACCGCAAATCAAAGCACTGCACTGGGGATTACACTGGCTGCAATCTCTCAATGTAAAGTAACCACTCTACAGGTAGGAAACCACATTATCTCTCTCACACACACACACACACACACACACAGGAAATGAGTTGTAAAAACTGATCTGGAGATAAAGCAGTTCCACAAGCAGCAGTGTGAAGAGGCGTAGCGTTGGGTTACAGTTTCTGGCCCAGCTTCACACACATCAGGCCCTCTAAAAGCACTCTTTAAAAGCACTCTTTAAACAATGCAAATAATTGTCTACTCGCTGGTTCCCCAAACACCCAGGTACTTGAGTCGCGGTTGGTGACATTGACAGTGTGGAATGCTTTGGGCCCCTATGTCACCGCCTGGTATCGGTAATGCCGTATATGACATCACCACATCAAGTGGAGAGTCCTGGCCAATCAGAACTGACGTAGCAGGTAAAGTAAATCTGCGCCTGGGATTGCCTATGTATGAGTCTGTCCGGTGGGTTCATACTGTGGTAAATGGAAGAGTAATCTAATCTGTGCATCCTCCACTCTCATCACTTTGGCCAAATGGCATGGACAGGAAAAGGGGGAAAATTGATTCTTGAAAACGGATTACAAAGAACCTCAAGAGTCTTTACACTATATATCATAACAGTGAACATACACAAACACAACACACATAGCACTCTGCACTCAGTACTCTCATGCAACATAAAAGGTAACTGCCAAAATGAAGGAAACACCAACATAAAGTGTGTTAAGGGCATTGGGCCACCAAGAGCCGCCAGAACAGGTTAAGGATCGGACCCTTTTTTTCAATATTCGCCTAAAATGACATACCAAAAATCTAACTGCCTGTAGCTCAGGACCTGAAGCAAGGATATGCATATTCTTGATACCAAATGAAAGGAAACACTTTGAGGTGTGTGGAAATGTGAAATTAATGTAGGAGAATATAACACATTAGATCTGGTAAAAGATAATACAAACAAAAAAACATGTGTTTTTAAAAAATGTGTTCCATCTTTGCACGTCATCAAGAGAAAGTTCATCATATCGGAGTTTAGGCGCAATTTAGATTTCGGCCACTAGACAGAAGCAGTGTGTGTGCAAAGTTTCAGATTGATCCAGTGAAGCGTTGCAATACTGGACTATTTTGTACATAACTATAGAGAACATACAAAAATAATATGGTAATACAAAATGTAAGTTCACACACTCCCAGGAATGTCATATATGATGGATCATTAGCTTATACACTAACTTTCACACATCTAGATTGCCGGACGGGGTAGGTGTGGAGCCAGAGACAGCAGAGGTTCAAACTGTAGAACCCAGTTCTTACATTTGAATATAAAAATTTATTTTATCAAACAAAACTCAGGATAACAAATCAGAGCAAGATTACTGCATTTAAGTGCATTACTTACCTTCAGAGGTGAATGTATCCAACCAGTTGCCGTGATAAGTTTTTTGTTGTTGTGCACTCTCCTCAAAAAATAGTACGGTATTCTTTCACTGTAATAGCTACTGTAAATTTGACAGTGCCGTTAGATTAACAAGAATGTAAGCTTTCTGCCCATATAAGGCATGTCTATGTCCTGGAAAGTTTGCTGTTACTTACAACAGCCATGCTAATCACATTAGCGCACATTAGCTCAACCGTCCCGTATACGTGATTAAGGGCATTAGGCCACCAAGAGCCGGCAGAACATGCTTCAATGGCATATATTCTACGAGTGTCTCGAAATCTATTGGAGGAACACCAGTCTTCCATGAGAAATTCCATCATGGTGTTTTGGTGACGGTGGTGCAAAACGCCGTCTCAGGTGTGGCTCCCGAATCTCCCATAAGTAGTGTTTAAGATTTGGTGACTGAGACACACACAGACCCCTCTTTCAAAGTCACTGAGTTCTCTTCTTCTAGCCATGGTAGACAAAATAATGGGCAACTGGGCATTTTTATACATTTATACACTGTACTGCAGGCATCGTTAGCAGAAAACAGGATCCCCATTATAGTGAATGGAAAAATGGCAAACTGAAATGGAAAAATAAAAATATGTTTAGAATACAATTTTGGTACCAATAATTGCTTCTAATACACCAGATGTATGACCTTGTAACACAGGAGAAGTTTTATAATGGTAGCCTGCAGTACACCAGTCGGCCTTTAACTTGATATACTCAATGAGAGGAGGCATGTTATGTCTTCATGAGACGCCATCTTAACTGACTTAATTTGGGTCTTCACATAGGAATGAATGGTGTCAGGTAATCGACGGCTTTGTCCATTCATATATACCAGGAATTATCAACTAGATTCAGCCTAGATATTTTCAGGAGTGGATGGTCAGGGGGACGGAACATAATTACAAATAATTTGTCGACTGAGAATTGACCGCAAAATGCCGAAACAGATATAATATTGCTTACATTTGTATACGATCACATATACAGTATCTCTCTATTATGCGTGGGAATACTTTGGATTTCCAAAATTAAAAACACTTGGAGCTGATTTGCTGGTGTTTTTACGGTCTTTTATGTCCAACAATAAATTATATATATATTTTTTTTTTATATATATATTTTTATTTATTTTGTCCCCCCAAGTTTCCTGAGCTCAAATATATATATATATATTTATTTGAGCTCAGGAAACTTGAGGGGACAAAATAAAAATCAGCACCAGTTGGGGAACCATGATATACAGTATACAGTCATTGGGAAGCACCTGCTTTCAATATACTTTGTATTTAATCTAGTGTTTCCTTTATTTTGGCAGTTACCTGTATATAGGCACATAAATTACAGACAAGGTAACTAGGTAAATCTCTATTTGTCACTATAACTGCAGCTGGTAGCAAACTAGCTTGGCCTAATGAGAGCAGGCAGATATGGGGGGGGGGGGGGGGGGGGGGGGGGGGGCTATAGAAAAGAGTGCAGAGGGACTGCTTGTTAAAAGAATCACAATTTGTCCATAAAAGTCTGTTAGCTGCCTTGTTGTGACCCGCAGGCTAGGCCCAGGATTACTGTCCACACTCTGACAGGGATTTGGAGCTGGCTGGTCCGTAGTTACTGCTCTCTGCCTTAGCCTTTAACAACATGTATCGTTTGGAGAGAGAGGTCTTCCGTCTCTACGGCTAATACAACACAGACGGCTATTTAAAAGAACAAGCAAGAAACAGATGAGAGAGAGAGAGAAAACAAGAGATTTATATTGTTATGGTTTGGTGTTTTTGATTCTACTTCAGATTCTTTAATAGAGGTGAGAGTAATGGGTTGCGGTCTTGAATTTGGTCAGTGTCTGTCTCCTGAGAAGGTTTTAGTATGATGTCAATCCTCAGGCTGGGGGAGACCTCCGTACCCTATCTTTAATGACCTCATCCCTCTGGGAGTGTTTGCGGAACGTCCCTGGCTGAGATCTGGGAGGGGAAAAAGCATGGAAAAACAGGACGGTACACCGGGGAAGAGTTCAGTGCTGACACTGAATACTGCACTGGAACTCGGGATGGGATGGGATGGACAGGATCAAGTTGGCTGTGACAAAGTCCACTGGACATCAGAGAGAGAGGATCCTCCGCTTTGCTCCAGACGTTAAGTGGAGGGGATTGGAGGAGAGTTGCCTCATATAATGTAGAACCTTTCTTTATCCCTCCCTCGCTCGCTCTCTCTCTCTATCTCTCTCATTCTCTATTCCCCTCTCTCTCTTCCCTGGCCAAGTTTATAATGAGTTCCGGCAAATGTGGATTCAGCAGAACATCAAAGGGTGTGCAGGAGCAGAGCAGTGTTTCTGGGTAATCACACGTGTTGAAAGAAACATTAATCAGATCTGTTGGTTACTACACCTCTCCACTGACCATGTACTCCCTGTATGCCTCATCTCACCCAGGCGATGCAAATCAAATCACCCTGATGGGATATATAGTTATATAAGGACGTAACAAATTGATTCTGTCCTCTCCATACCAGTAACTTCAAAGTCAACCGAGAGTCACCCACTACTTCATAGTCTGTGTTCCCCCATGCCTTCCAGACACGTATTCCAGACATACACACACAGTCACACACTCAGGCTCTTTGTAGTGACAAATAGGCAAGGCAGAGTGCCTGGCATTCTTCTCAGCCTGTATAGACTACAATTAAATGAACAGCTGAACACTGTCATTTACTCAGGTATGTGGGAGAGGAATGTGTGTGTGTGTTTATGTGCTTGTGGGTGGCCTTGTGTGCAAGCGAGATGCCCACAACCAGTCTCTCTCAAAATGCCCATAACCACTCTCTCTCTCAAAATGCCCACAACCACTCTCTTTCAAAATGCCCACAACCACTCTCTCTCAAAATGCCCACAACCACTCTCTCTCAAAATGTCTGTTGGCAGTAGCAGTAATGCCACACACAGTCTATTTGAAACTCACTCGTAAACATGGCTGGAAAATGCTATGAATTCTGATATGTGTAAAGAAGTTCTTTTCACTGTTACGGCCCGTAGTTGAGCATGTGGGCTGTCCACAAAACACACTCACGCAAGCACATGCACGTAAGCGCGCGCACAGTAAAAGCAAAGCAGAGCAGAGGCCTCTCTGGAGAAGGAGCAAACGCCCGGGGCTCGGTCAAACCCCCTGCTGGTGCATTTCTGCTCACTGTGCACTTCACACAGAGAAGAACAGATACACAGGGTGCAGGATACTAAGTGAGGGAGATAAATTAAGTTCTACAAGACTGCAAAGTAGTCAGATAATGTGTGAATATGTGTGCGTGGGTGTGTGTGTGTGTGTGTGTGTGGAATGACAGAGTTTATAGAGAGAGCAGTCTCATACAGGCCTGCCAAATCCTCAAATGCTTTTCAAATTTCACACACTAGCGAGACAGTCATTTTCATGGCAGTGTTTATTTTCTTGACACCATAATACAGAGTAATCCTAAGTGCTGGCAATAGAAGAGTGCTATATTATATGACTGTGTGTGTGTGGGCGTGTGTGTGTATCAGCATGAACTACATTTATTTCAGATCTTAATTGCGCCCCTGACAGCGGTGGCCTAGATGTGAACTCTCTGTCACACTGTGAGGGGAGACAGCCTGAGCAGCATTGAGCACCAAGCCATTTACAGAACAGCATGGGACCATAGACCACTCAGGAGTCCATATCCCACTTATAGAACACCCATCATGCACACACACACACACACACACACACACAACTATGTCTTACTATACTTGTGAGGACTTTTTGGGGACCAACAATTGAATCCCATTCAAAATCCTATTCCTTGTCTTTGGTCGGTTAGGATCACCACTATATTTTAAGAACGTGAAATGTCAGAATAATAGTAGAGAGAATGATTTATTTCAGCTTTTATTTCTTTCATCACATTCCCAGTGGGTCAGAAGTTTACATACACTCAATTAGTATTTGGTAGCATTGCCTTTAAATTGTTTAACTTGGGTCAAACGTTTCGGGTAGCCTTCCACAAGCTTCCCACAGTAAGTTGGGTGAATTTTGGCCCATTCCTCCTGACAGAACTGGTGTAACTGAGTCAGGTTTGTAGGCCACCTTGCTCGCACACGCTTTTTCAGTTCTGCCCACACATCTTCTATAGGATTGAGGTCAGGGATTTGTGATGGCCACTCCAATACCTTGACTTTGTTGTCCTTAAGCCATTTTGCCACTATGCTTGGGGTCATTGTCCATTTGGAAGACCCATTTGCGACCACGTTTTAACTTCCTGACTGATGTCTTGAGATGTTGCTTCAATATATGCACATCATTTTCCTTCCTCATGATTCCGTCTATTTTGTGAATTGCACCAGTTCCTCCTGCAGCAAAGCACCCCCACAACATGATGCTGCCACCCCAGTGCTTCACGGTTGGGACGGTGTTCTTCGGCTTGCAAGCATCCCCCTTTTTCCAACCAAACATAACGATGGTCATTATGACTAAACAGTTCTATCAGACCAGAGGACATTTCTCAAAAAGTACAATTTTTGTCCCCATGTGCAGTTGCAAACTGTAGACTGGCTTTTTTATGGCGGTTTTAGAGCAGGCGTTTGGAAATTGCTCCCACCCAAGGATGAACCAGACTTTTCTGAGGTCTTGGCTGATTTCTTTTAAATTTCCCATGATGTCAAGCAAAGAGGCACTGAGTTTGAAGGTAGGCCTTGAAATAAATCCACAGGTACACCACCAATTGACTCAAATTATGTCAATTTGCCTATCAGAAGCTTCTAAAGCCATGACATCATTTTCTGGAATTTTCCAAGCTGTTTAAAGGCACAGTCAACTTAATGTCTGTAAACTTCTGACCCACTGGAATTGTGACATAGTGAATTATAAGTGAAATAATCTGTCTGTAAACAATTGTTGGAAGCATTACTTGTGTCATGCACAAAGTAGATGTCCTAACCAACTTGCCAAAACTATAGTTTGTTAACATGAAATCTGTGGAGTGGTTGAAAAATGAGTTTCAATGACTTCAACCTAAGTCTATGTAAACTTCTGACTTCAACTGTACAAAGACGCACCCTCTTACAACTTAAAACGACTCTCTCACCATTTCTTCTTTAATGGCCGGTCTACAGAGGCTATTTCCATAAAGGTGCTGTGAAACAGCAGAATGAATGGCCGAAGCCCTGGATCTTATTGGCCTGAAAGGGAATTAAATGGCTGTTTCCAGAGGATGCTGATCACAGACAAGAGTCACGGAGGGAGTGGGAAGAAAACCATCCCGGCAGCAGGCAGGTGGAATGAAAGGATCTTTGGGGAAATGTTGTTGGGATTTAGCACATGCTTTACAAGGCAATGTAAATATTTGGATGGGAAATTAATGAGGGGGCAAATTTGGCCTGTGGGGGCATTTTCTATCAATACAGCCACAGTAATATGCCTGGCTGGGATGTCGTTAAAAATACATTACCTTCTGTTGGGGGAGGCTAGGGGCTAGATAAGTGTTCCCCTAGCCTCGCCAAGGCCACAGTCAGTCATTAGCTAGACTGGGAGCTGGGAGCTCCTCACTGGGACTAAGAGCTTTGACAAATCTACCCTGTGGGGCTAAGGTTGTGACCAGGCCACTGGCCTGAGTTTATAATCCACACATTATAACCCCCATCTCACTCCCCTGGACCCACACCAGTCTCTATGAGTGATTAAGGCTGGAAACAACTGAGCCTTCATCGCTCCCCACTCTGACCCAGTCCACATTACAGAGGCCCTCATCCCTCCCATCCACAGGAACCACTCTGTCTTCTCCTCCCATTGTATATCCTTTGGAACCATCCCTCAAACACAACACATCCGCAAAACAATTTGACCTTTGAGACTCAATAAAAAAGGAATACAGAGGGAAGAGTGGCGATAAAACACGCAGTCTAGCGATGGGCTGCCCTGCCATGGAGGAGTAAGTCAGTTAATCATGGTGAAGAACAGTTATTCCTAGAACTCTATTTCTACACAACCTGAATTCCACAGGAATTCTGTTAATGTCAATCACCCCCTCAGGACACTCTTCCAACCTGGCTAGATGACATTTCCTAATGTATCGCGTTTCCCATTTCTCTCCACCCTCGAACACGGCACAGTGGTATTGAGGGATTCTTAACGGCACGTGTGTAATGTACATTTGAATTCGGATGTTTACATACACCTTAGCCAAAGACATTTAAACTCAGTTTTTCACTATTCCTGACATTTAATCCTAGTAAAAATTCCTTGTTTTAGATCAGTTAGGATCACCACTTTATTTTAAGAATGTGAAATGTCAGAATAATAGTAGGGAGAATTATTTATTCCAGCTTTGATGTCAATTAGCCTATCAGAAGCTTCTAAAGCAAAATCTGCGGAGTGGTTGACAAATGAGTTTTAATGACTTCAACCTAAGGGTATGTAAACTTCCGACTTCAACTGTAAGTGTGAGTGCAGAGAGACAGAGTGACAGCAGTGGGTGGGATCAGTGAGAGATGAGGCTACAGTGTGGATGGAGTGGACACCATGTGGCTAGAGGGGATAGGATTAAGGGTTCATGTTCACTGCAGGATTCTCATTATATACAGTAGCAACCACGCGACCCTGCATAACCTCCCATCAACTCTACCATTGTGTAAATACAATGAATAAAAAATGATCATCAAAAGTACAAATTATGTTTTCACCTTGATCAGAAACAGCAGTAGTGGATGAACGTGCAGTATCGTGTGTCGGACACACTGCAGGTTTAAATGTTCCGAGGTGAAACCAAGGTGTGTTGCTGCTGGGCAGAGTAAAGCACGGTACGGTGCGGTGTGGTTCTATGGGAGAAAATGTCAGTGTCCCATTTATCACAGAGCTCATCCACACCACCACTGATCCTCTGCCTGGATCTCTCATGAGTTCATTATCTTCGCACACAACCACCCGAGACCACCAATGTCCGAAACAGCACCACTCAAAAGCTCTGATCCCCACCCTTACGGCTCAACACCTGCTCTCCAACCCCCACCACCCTGGAGCAAATTCTTCCGATAAGGTAACGTTTCAATTTCAGATAGTCACAAAGGCATCAAATTTAGCTTGAAGTAGCAGTTTGAGCGCCTCTACAATGGAGGGTCTGGCAAATCGCCACACGCTGTGGTTGTTACTCAACTCTGACTTTTATTTTCAGGGAGAGAGAGAAGGGCTCTGGGTGTACTGCAACCCAGTCTGAGAGAGACAGGCTGAGTATACTGTGGCTTCTACTACTGAGGAGGAACAATAGCCTTCATCATCAGCTTACTGCTGAGTATACAGGAGACAGAAAGAGAGGATACCATTATGATCACTCAGGGCTGAAGTATTTGTGATGCGCACATCACACTGAATGGATGAGAGATAAGTATTGATGCCTTTTGTATCTGCTGCATTCAGGTGCATACGACTGAACAAACCAAACAGACAAGCCTGTTCCTGGCCCCTATCTCACTCTCAACCTGAAATGCTCTGTGCACGCCCACATTCTATAACACACACACGTTTTATAACGCACACACATATACACACATTTTATAACACACACACACACACATATACACACACATTTTATAACACACACACTGTACACAGAACCGGATAGGCCTACACCCACAAACACACACACAAACACACTAACTCAATCACTCCCACGTTGTACAGTAACTACAGTAATCTCCCCTCCCCACTAATGAAATCCCCCTTCATTCCAGCCGTTCATTAGAAGCTTCCAAACGATGCGCCTGCCGTCCATGCTGAGTGTTCCTCTCCTAGCAGAGGAGACTGACTCCTGATAGTGCAGCCAGGCAGGCAGCCAGGCAGGCTGAGGCTCCATTACAAGGTCAACCTCTGGTTAATTAAGCTGAAGATAGGCATGTCCTCGCTCTGTGATAACAAGGTTAGCCCTCAGGGCACAATACTCTACTCTACTGTACTCCCACAGCCATAGCTACTGCTGCTAAGGCTCCTCTTCTCCCTCACTTAGTCATTCACTCCCACTAAGACCGCAGGTTTAACTCAATCAGCCAGGTTAGGTGGAGAGTGGCTGAAGGACAGGAGCTGGATTTATGGGACTTGATTTGATGTGATGGAGAGTAGGGATGTGACAAATGGAAAACATTTCTTAACTTTTAAACTGCCTTTTTATATAGTAAAAAGGTTACGAGAAATTCATAAAGTTCCACGTGAATTCACTTCACAATGCAGCTGCCAGAAACGGTTTGGGCCTCACGGTGCGTCCCTTTCAAATCGTTAAAGATTGCACCTGTACTACCATTACTGTACCTCAAATGCACCTCGCAAAGTTAGCATTTCCTTCTCATTTAACTTCTCAAAGTATTGCCATACAGGACTTCACGGCTGTTGCGTTTCTTTCTCTGCCATTTGTCCAACTGCAACGATGTAGTGGTGGATAGTTAACTCCATTCCACAAACCCCTAACATGTTGACTCCAACTGCAACGATGTAGTGGTGGAGAGTTAACTCCATTCCTCAAACCCCCTGACATGTTGACTCCCGGTGTCATCTCCCATTTCTTTATTTTTTCTATATATTTTTTTAATATTTAATTTTTTTACCCCCTTTTTCTCCCCAATTGGTAGTTACAGTCTTGTCCCATCGCTGCAACTCCCGTACGGACTCGGGAGAGGCGAAGGTTGAGAGCCGTGCGTCCTCCGAAACACGATCCCGCCTAGCCGCACTGCTTCTTGACACAATGCCTGCTTAACCCGCAAGCCAGACGCACCAATGTGTCGGAGGAAAACACTGTACACCTGGCGACCGAGTCAGTGTGCATGCGCCCGGTCCGCTACTGGAGTCGCAAGAGCGCGATGGGACAAGGACATCCCGGCCAGCCAAACCCTCCCCTAACCAGGACGATGCTGGCCCAATTGTGCGCCTCAAGAGTCTCCCGGTAGCGGCCAGCTGCGACAGACAGGAATCAGACCAGGATCTGTAGTGACACAGCTTGCAATGCGATGCAGAGCCTTAGACCGCAGCACCACTTGAGAGGCCCCGTTATCTCCCATTTCTGAGTGTCAAGATTCGATTACGCAATGAATTGACTCCTTAGATTCATTATTTTTGGAACGGAAGAGGCTGATTAGTTGCCGAACACAAACTCTCACATCTTTTATAGTGAGCTTGCGAGATACGGAGAGAGAGGGGCACAATATAGCTAGGTCGGCCAACTGGCAGACAGTCAGAACCATGCACAAGGCCTATCTATCGGCAATAAAAAGCTGTATCTCGCATATTCTAGAATATTCTGCACGCAACAGACAAGAAGACTGAACACACACTCGCATCATTAGCAAAGAAAAAAAAGGAAAAAAGAAGCGGTGTAACCATTAGTCCAAACATTTTGCATTGGAAACAAGAGTTTCTATTGGACAAATTTAGGTAGCTCCCTCCCTATTTCGTTCCGTTTGCTTCGATTAAGAAACATAATCTGGGTCAAGACTACGCCCCTGGCGAGCCAGCGCGAGGGAGAGAGAGGAGGGAGCAGGCAGAGGAAAATGTGATGCGCATATGTCTTGGTAATCTGTCTTGCATGCCTCGCAAATTCACCAACATTCCTAGTTCGCCTCTTCCTCTGCTATTATTTAAATTACACAACTTTCCCCAGGCCTTTATAGCCTATTGTCTAGTTAGGCTACAGTTCCTTCAGAAAGTATTCACACACCTTGACTTATTCCACATTTTGTTGTGTTACAGCCATCTCCTATCAACACACAATACCCCATAATGATATGAAGTGAAAACATATTTATATACACTGGGGGCCAAAAGTTTGGAATATTACTCATTCAAGGGTTTTTCTTTATTTGCACTATTTTTTACATTGTATAATAAAAGTGAAGACATCAAAACTATGACATAACACATATGGAATCATGTAGTAACCGAAAAAGTGTTAAACAAATCAAAATATATTATATATTTGAGATTCTTCAAAGTAGCCACTCTTTGCCTTGATGACAGCTTTGCACACTTATGTCATTCTCTCAACCAGCTTCATGAGGACCACCACAGGAATGGAAGATCCAGAAATACCTCTGCTGCAGAGGATAAGATCATTAGAGTTACCAGCCTCAGATTGCAGCCCAAATAAATGCTTCACAGAGTTTCTTTGCAGACACATCTCAACATCAACTGTTCAGAGGAGACTGTGTGAATCAGGCCTTCATGGTCGAGTTGCTGCAAAGAAACCACTACTAAAGGACACCAATAAGAAGAAGAGACTTGGTTGGGCCACGAAAACCGAGCAATGGACATTAGACCGGTGAAAATGTGTCCTTTGGTCTGGAGTCCAAATTTGACATTTTTGGACCGCAGTGAAGGAAAAGCAGCCAACAAGTGCTCAGCATATGTGGAAACTCCTTCAAGAATGATGGAAAGGCATTCCAGGTGAAGCTGGTTGAGAGAATGCCAAGAGTGTGCAAAGCTGTCATCAAGGCGAAGGTGGCTATTTGAAGAATCTCTATATTTAGATTTGTTTAACACTATTTTGGTTAATGTCACGATGTGGATATAAGGGACGGTAGACGGAGTGCTGATGGAGTGTCATTCCTCTTTAATTTTGGAGATGTAATCACGAAGCACAAAAATAACAAAAGGAGATGACTGAGAAAACTAAACATGAAAACCAAACAAAACACAGTGACTTACTTGCTGTTGACTGCTGGCAGTGCAGTCAAACAGGGACAATGATCCACACACAGGTGGAAGTGTGTGGAGCCTAAATACTATCCCCAATCAGAGACAACGCAAGATAGCTGTCTCTGATTGGGGATCATAATCTCCCTAGTTAGGGTGTGAGGACTTGATTGTGTGCCTCTCACCTCCCCTAGGTGGGAGTAAGAGGCCTTATCACAACCAAGCCCTCACAGTACCCCCCCCCCCCCCTCCCCTAAGGTGTGGACTTATCGCACAAGATCCCCCCCTCTCCCGAAAGAAAAATGCACAAAAAACTAGGGGGGAAATGGCGGGGTACTGAGGTGGTTGCTGGTGGGGGCTCCGGTTCCGGGCGTGGCGCAGGCTGTGAGGGTAGCTCCCCTCCTAACTCTCTGTTGCACGCCCGGTCCAGTCCGGACCCCAGCGCGATGATTCCCCCCTCAGTACTCCCGCGTTGCACCAAATCCCTTTTGGACCCTGTGGGAGCCCTCGACCCTGGAGAGGGGCTGACCTCAGGTCCCGGACCGGGCCCCGGTGGAGCGGACTGCTCCGGTATGGGGGCGGAGTAGGCAATCGGACCCGGACTGGGTACCTGTGGAGCGGACTGCTCCGGCGCTGGAGCGGAGCAGGCGACCAGCCCCGGACTGGGCACCGGTGGAGCGGACTGCTCCGGCGCTGGAGCGGAGCAGGCGACCGGCCCCGGACTGGGCACCGGTGGAGCGGACTGCTCCGGCGCTGGAGCGGAGCAGGCGACCGGCCCCGGACTGGGCACCGGTGGAGCGGACTGCTCCGGCGCTGGAGCGGAGCAGGCGACCGGCCCCGGACTGGGCACCGGTGGAGCGGACTGCTCCGGCGCTGGAGCGACGCAGACGACCGGCTCCGGACTGGGCACCGGTGGAGCGGACTGCTCCGGTGCTGTAGCGGAGCAGACTGCTGGACCCGGATTGGGCTCCGGTGGAGGTTTCGGGCTGCTGGCCTTCAACTGAGGTTTCGGGCTGCTGACCTTCCCCGGAGGTTTCGGGCTGCTGACCTTCCCCGGAGGTTTCGGGCTGCTGACCTTCCCCGGAGGTTTCGGGCTGCTGACCTTCCCCGGAGGTTTCGGGCTGCTGACCTTCCCCGGACGATAATGGGAGTGTTCCTCCTCGGTAATTTTCCCCATACCGAGGAGGATATCTCCCAAAGTAATCCCCCGTTGCGTCCCAGGGTGGTGGATCATTCTGTCACGATGTGGATATAAGGGACGGTAGACGGAGTGCTATTCCTCTTTTATTTTGGAGATGTAATCACGAAGCACAAAAATAACAAAAGGAGATGACTGAGAAAACTAAACATGAAAACCAAACAAAACACAGTGACTTACTTGCTGTTGAGTGCTGGCAGTGCAGTCAAACAGGGACAATGATCCACACACAGGTGGAAGTGTGTGGAGCCTAAATACTATCCCCAATCAGAGACAACGCTAGACAGCTGTCTCTGATTGGGGATCATAATCTCCCTAGTTAGGGTGTGAGGACTTGATTGTGTGCCTCTCACCTCCCCTAGGTGGGAGTAAGAGGCCTTACCACAACCAAGCCCTCACAGTTACTAAATGATTCCATATGTTTTATGTCATAGTTTTGATGTCTTCACTTTTATTCTACAATGTAAAAAATAGTTCAAATAAAGAAAAACCCTTGAATGAGTAGTATTCCAAACTTGTATTCCAAATATCTAATTGACATAAGTATTCACACTCCTGAGTGAATACATGTTAGAATCACCTTTGGCAGTGATTACAGCTGTGAATCTTTCTGGGTAAATCTCTAAGAGATTTGCACACCTGGATTGTACAATATTTGTACATTATTCTTAAAAATTCTTCAAGCTCTGTCAAGTTGGTTGTTGATCATTGCTGGACAGCTATTTCCAAGTATTGCCATAGATCTTGAGTAAAACCTGTAACTAGGCTACTCAGGAAAATGCAATGTCGTCTTGGTAAGCAGTCCCAGTGTATATTTCACCTTGTGTTCTAGGTTATTGTCTTTCTGAAAGGTGAATTTGTCTCCCAGTGTCTGTTGGAAAACAGACTGAACCACCATCTTCTAGGATTTTTGCTCTGCTTAGCTCTATTTCGTTTCTTTTTATCCTAAAAATCTCCCTAGTCCTTGCTGATGGTAAGCATACCCATAACATGATGCAGCCACCACCATGCTTGAAATAATTGTACTCAGTGGTGTGTTGTATTGGATTTGAACCCAAACATAACACACTGTATTCAGTACATAAATGTAATTACTTTGCCACATTTCTTTTATCAGTTTTACTTTAGTGCCTTATTGCAAACAGGATCCATGTTTTGGAATATGTGTATTCTGTACAGGCTTCCTTTTTTTCACTCTGTCATTTAGATTAGTATTGTGGAGTAACTACAATGTTGTTGATCCATCCTCAGTTTTCTCCTATCACAGCCATTAAACTATGTAACTATTTTAAAGTCACCATTGGCCTCATGGTGAAATCCCTGAGTTGTTTCCATCCTCTCCGGCAACTGAGTTAGGACAGATGCCTGTATCTTTGTAGTGACTGGATTTTTTTACTCCTTGACTTATTTCTGCTTGCCATAATAAAGGGTTTGAATACTTATTGAATCAAGACATTTCAGCTTTTCATTTTTTATGAATTTGTACAAAGGTTCCACTTTGACATTTTAAATTCAGGCTGTAACACAACATAATTAGGAAAAAGTCAAGGGGTGTGAATACTTTCTGAAGGCACTGTGTAACACGGAAAAGTATACGTTTTGTGATAACTGTACTGCAATTTTAATTTTGTGGTGGTTTATCCATCTACCCATCCGGTTGAAGTGAACCACTGGCCTGGTAAACCAAGCAGCCACAATGGAGGAGCCAAGCCGAACACAGAGCTCTGAACACAATAGAGGAATGTTTACAATGACAGTATACCAAGACTGTGACTCAGCCTAACTTCTCCACAGTGTTTATAATTTACTCCATGGGAACTACATAATGACAGAGACAGAGTACTGAATCCTAAAAATGTTAATTCATGTGTTTTAAAGTGGAAAATCAACAGCAGAATTGAAATCTAATATAAAGTGTCCCTGATGCACATCGACAAGCTGATCTCAGCTTATTATTTATCAGAGATCACACCACTGCACTGACCAATCCGGACACCCTGTCTCTCTTTTTCTTACTTATTCAGATGAGAGCGGCATGGTCACATGCTGCAGATGTTTGGGCTAAGAGTGGTGGAGTGGGACAAGGCCAGGTATACTGCAGGGGGGGGGGGGGGGGGGGGGGATACCAGTCCCCAGCATCATAGATTAAGGCCAATTAAGTGAGTTTTGGACTCTTTAAGAAGAGAGCTGTGCTGATGGGAAAGCTATTCATTAAGATTCAGCTTTCCTTACAAAGCTTGAACCGTGTATCTGCTGTGTCACTAATGAATGACTGAGCGAGGGACAGAGAGCAGGAGGTGTGGTAAGGGGATAACGCGCATTTCTTGCCCATCCTCCCTAACGAGATTGAGCTGTTTCACACATCGTGATTAGTCCTAATCCTGGGCTTAATTATTCAAAGAGCCAAGCTAATCGCTAATGTGTGTGTGTGTGTGTGTGTGTGTGTGTGTGTGTGTGTGTGTGTGTGTGTGTGTGTGTGTGTGTGTGTGTGTGTGTGTGTGTGTGTGTGTGTGTGTGTGTGTGTGTGTGTGTGTGTGTGTGTGTGCGTGTGCGTGTGTGTGTGTGTGTGTGTGCCTGTGTGTGAATTCAAGAGAACGGCAAAGATACAGAAAAAAAGTATTGATCAGATTTGATATTCAATCCATCAGTCGATAAGCACCTTAATGAATTTAAGTGAGTTGACACGGAGCCAAATTAATATCAGCAACCTTTGTCCTACTGTCACCATGGCAATGTACAGCTGTCCTTTGAAAACATAATTCCTCCCACACATACCTGACTGCCCACACAAGCCTTATCCTCCATTAACCATATCTAATACAGCTCATTTCACATTGAAATTCAATTGGGGCAGGTGAATGGTTTGTGATAATGTAGGTTGGGGGTGGAGCTGTTCGTACTGAGGTTAGCCCTAGAACAGTGGGTGCTAATTGGCCCTAGACAGTAGAGGAGAGCCTGTTGTCTGAGTCCTGTAACGGTACTGTCAGGAAGGGTATGGGAGGAGGTGGAGAGGGAGGACAAGAGGAGAGAAACATATGAAGCTAGTGATGAGTCAAGCTGTCAAGGTGGGTTCTGAGCAACTGACACCGGGCTGTGTTAAACCATGTTGTTTGACGAGGTGAGGGGTACTTAGGTCTCTAGGTGCTCTGGGTGTTTGGCATGTTATGGTAAACCCTCCCACCTAGAGTTGGGAGCAGCCCAATAGTCTTATTTTAGTAAGTGTTTAGGTGACGTCAAGAAGACCATCAGGAATTCTGGGGGATTAAAGAGAATGAAGACATGTAGGGTAGTCCTTAGGGCTCTGTTTGGACTCCCACAGAGAAGAGGGGGAGAGTGATTTTTGGAGGGGAGTAGTCAGGAGACCAGCTAGGGGAGATGGACGAGGGCTGAGAGGAACGGGCTATTATTTTATTAAATGTTTCCACCTAGGTCAGCTCTGTATTCAGCCACATTCTATTCAGGGAAAAGATGTTTTTTAAAATTTTATTTCACCTTTATTTAACCAGGTAGGTCAGGTATTGACACTAAAAAAGAACACAATATAAGATAGGTCAGTATTAGGTCCATGTTTATAGGTAAAAATGTGTTTTTCACAAAGACTTTTTAAAGCCATTTGAGAGTGAAACCAGCTGTCTGACCCTCTCCACACACACATTCCCTGTCTCCCTAGTTTTACCCTGGGAGGAGGACACTGGCTGGAAAGCCAGAGTAAACAGACACTCTAGTCCAGACGCGTGGGATCCCTCCTCATCTCAACCACATACAAACCCACGGGCAGGAGTAAAAACTAAGCAGTGTTTATTTACAGAACCAATTATACAAAAATGACCTCGCTCTCCCTCAGCACTGAGCACACAGCTGAGGCCGGACACCTCAGGAGAACAGGAAGCTTTGGTAGAGATAGAACAAATAGCCCACAGTAAACCACAAGACCCTTAGCATTCTTTAGCTTTGGGTCCGATGGTCTATCTAGACCAGTGGTCACCAACCTTTTCTGAGTCAAGATCACTTTCTTCAAAACGCAAACCGACTTGAAAAACATAAGCCTATTCAAAAAAACTGTACTGTAGCAATGAGGTTTGTGCAGTAAGCTATAGACCCAATACATTACCGCTTCATATTGGCTTTGCTTGAATTGCCCTGCCAATGCGAGTTGCACCGCATTATTTCTGCCTCATGCATACATTCATGTTGTTACTCCTATGAACTGAGAAAGTGAAATATAAAAAAATACCCAAGCTGCTTATAATAACAACAACACAAGCCAATCGCTACACTGTCCTACTCATTCATTACTGCTGCAGTGCTTCTTGTAGCGCTAAGTGGAAATAGGAAGAACACGCATTTTATGGCTTATAAAAGTGTTGAATACAAAGTATTGACAGTGCTGAGTAAGAACTTAAACATGAACTCACTCATACAAACAGCAGCTCTTTGCTGAATTCGTTGAGAGTCTCTCTCTAGTCATGGTTTTAAACGTTTTGAAATCTCACAGTATCAACTTTGCTGTAGCTTTTTTTTATGCCTGCAACGTTACTGAAGACACTTTAATCTGAGCCATCTGATTGGCCAGAGGAAGGCCTATCGTGCACTTGATTTTTCTCTCCAGGCCCGCGGGGAAGGCAGAGTTTGTACCTTCAGACACATGAAATGGTTCAAAATGGCAAAAGTTCGCCTATCAGGCACACAGGGCAGCTGAATTGGGTGTACCTACCGCCACGGCTCACTGAGCACCCCAGGAATCCAGCACGTAAACAAGGAAAGCAATCAGGAAACACTGCTTGACAACGAGCACACACAAACATAATTACCCATGCACACACATGCACACCCACATCCAAATACACAAAAGATTTTTCAAACAACTTGTCGATTAAGGAAAGATGATACATGTATTAGAATGGGAAAGGAAAACATGAAAGAACTCAGAGTGTGACAATAAGAAATACTCTGAGGCAAAATTCACTCTAAATTCACTGTATAACTGTGCTGTGCTTTGTTGAGCCGCAAACCAATAAAGCATGAACAAGACTGACCAAGCAAGCAGTGAAAACAAATGGATGGTGACAGTTGCATAACGGTGTGGTTTTATTGTGGTTTATTGCAGGTCTAAGTCTTCTCTGTTGGGGTGATACAATCTCTTTCTCAGGTATTCAAGTGTTCCTAGGGAGCAGAGTTCTCAGTGTCTCAGTGAGTTCTCTTCTAGTGGCTTGGCAACACATCTGGCTTACAGGGTCCATTTGTCACAGCTTTATATTCATATGGGTTAACTGTAGATGTATGTATGTGGGAGTGCGTGTGTTATGACAAGGTAACGCAAGTTAAGAAAAAGGTAACAATGTAATCTTTCCATACCGTCACCTCCAGCTCAACTCTCAACAAAAACACTGCCAACTCACTTCAAACGTAAATCACAAACCAGGTTTAAAATATCCACCCAAAAAAAAAAGAAAAAGGAAACGAATTGCTTTAAAAACCATTATGGCGAGGTTAAGGTGAAAGCTGTGCCAAGATTGCTGCCGGCAGGAGAGAGAAAGAATGACTGAATGCTACATTTAGCTAGAGCTGTGTGCGTTTCCTTTTAACCTATTGAATGATAGGGCAAAATCTTGATTTCCGCCCAAATAGACATACCCAAACTATTCTTTTTCATAAGATGGCCATGTTTTAGAAAGGTCTGGAACCACCTTTCTGGTAAAAAAAATAGTTCCTGAGGTGTAATCACTTTTGAGGACACAAGCTCAAGTACATAGTAGAAATAATATGATAATATGAAACATCATATATGATTTGTTTCCCTATTCAACAAAAAAACCGCTTGAAATTACTAAAATACTTTCTAAATATACTGTAGTAACAATCAAATTATAAAGAACTCACTATAAGATTTCACCTTTCTTATAACTGTAAAATAAATATGATCATACTTAGTGACAGTACAATATCGTCACAATTTCATATAACAGACACCATTCAAATGTGTGCAGACTCGTTAGAACTTCAGCTTTAAGCATGAAGTGATTTCTCATGCTGAGAGCTCTAAATCAAGGCTGAGAATATAACAGTGAGATGAAAGCACAACTGTTGGATTTGTGAGACTGTCCCCTTCCATGCAAATGTGGCGTCTGAAACCTGACACTTCAAGTCAGTTCTGCTGAGAGACTGGTAGCGGAGAGCAAAAAGATGGGGATTTCTGACACTATAAGGCACGGGACCCTATGACGTTCACAGAGCACTTTGTACACAAAAATGGCAGTCGGAACCAATCCAAAACCCCAATATAGGGGACTTGACATCTATTAAGCAAACAACCATTTGAGCAGACTTCTTCAGCCAGCATGAATGAGCCAGCTCCAGCTCCAGCCCCAAGGAGAGGAATGAGAGCTCTACAAAACACATTATAAGAGGTGATCATACAAACGTTTTACTCCTCCACTCCCCCTCTCTACCTCTCTTCCTCCATGTATTTTATCTGTCTGTCTGTCTGTCTGTCTGTCTGTCTGTCTGTCTGTCTGTCTGTCTGTCTGTCTGTCTGTCTGTCTGTCTGTCTGTCTGTCTGTCTGTCTGTCTGTCTGTCTGTCTATCTCTGTCTGTCTATCTATCTCTGTCTGTCTGTCTGTCTGTCTGGGTCTCTCTCTCTTTCTCCCTGTCTCTCTCTCTCTCTGTGTCTCCCTTTCTTTCCCTCCATCCCTTTTCCCCTCTTCTTTAAAGCCTCCGTTGTTTATATCGCTTGGTGGTGGAATCCAGAGAGAGGGAATAGATCAAATACATGCTGGGAGACACATTCCATTCAAACTAGCCTCGGCTCCTTCTCCCTCATTAGTTCCTTATTCCAGAGGACGAACAGAAGGAAACTGACAAGTCCCTCATGAACAGGGATATCAAAGGGAGACTCTTTAGAGCACAGGATGGCTCAGCCGTCAGCCTCATCATCAAATAGGAGTCTCATTAGTGGAGGAACACAGCGCGTCACTGTCAGCGTCAAATAGACTGGAGGGAGACTCATTAGCATACAGGATGACATAGCAGGCCAGCTTACTCATCAAGCTGTATTAGTCCATTATACTCCATGTTGTGTTATTACTGACCGTGTCACAACACAGGGCTGTGGGCTGTTCCTCTGTCAGGAGCATGGGAGTGTCACTGTGTCACTGTCATCCACCCAATGTTTTCAGGTACATGTGAACTCTGACCTGTGCTCAGCTATCCAGGCAGTGGTAGGCCAGGTGTCCTCTCTGGAAATGCAAATGACAGAGCCTATTCTAACCCACTTCTTTGCTGTTCCCTCCTCCTCTCACACGGCCTTCTGACCTCCTACAGAAGGAAATATCTGGCACCCCAATGGCTGGGAGTGTCTAAAGGCCAAACAAGGTCTGGACAGGAGACTATTATTTCAAACCAATTTACCTCATTCACAAGCCCCACTTTACAAGCAGTGTTGGAAACAACAGCCCAGAAAAAAACGAAATTCAAAGGAGGGAAAACATATATGTGTTTCTCTTGGGAAATAATCCCATTTTAAGTCTGTGTTTACAGAGCATTCATTAAGGAGAATGTTGCCTGTTAAAAACATGGAGGGAGGACGGAGGAGGGAGGGGTGGGACCGGGGGTAAAACAGCTTAGTATCATGTTGTCACTCCAGGGATGCATAATGAGGATTTATGGGGGAACAAATCCTTTCCTACAGGAACCTGCTTTTAATGGGCATCATTTACAGTATTATGGATTATTTAATTACAATACCAGATGTAGCATTGAGATGAGGAATGGGAGTGTGATCGCAGGGTTGTTCTATAGGCAAGGCAGCTACACAAAGCTTTTATGCTGTCTGAGAAGCCTTCTGGGCACAACACCTGCACAGGTCTATTGTGTTGTACTTAATGGTCGTCTGTTCTATTGTCTGTTGTTGTGCTGTGGAGAGGGAGAGACAAGACAAGGTGACATACTTCAAATACCTGTCCAAGTAGGGTGGGCAGAGCTATGGAGTAAAACACCTGAGAACAATCTGTTTGGTAAACAGGGGCCTCTTTGAAGGGATGGTATGCAGCACAACAGGCCTCTGGGCTATAATGAGCCTATTACCTCCAGCGTCCCTGTAATCTGCGGTGATAACCAAGCCATGCAGGCATACACACTCACACCAGCCCGGCTTGAAAAGGGGCATTGATTAGTGGATGTCCCTTTGTCATTAGCACTTCCTCAACACATTACTGCTATGACACATAATGGGCTGCTATCTAACATACTCATATCAGTGTTTCTCAAACACTATGTCTTTATAACTTCATTATATGTATGTTTCCTTGTTCATGCAGCTCAGTACAGTTTGCTCATTCAAACAAACAGAAGAGGTAAGGGGTTTGTGTACTGCCAGTGTGTATATATGTCAGAAATCCCTATCAGTGTTAGCAGATGATAAGTCATATCAATGTGGGCCAATCAGTATGTACACAAGCCTCACCTGTTCAAACTAGCTGCGCTGTTAATGGGACTTCATTAGGCCTCGCTCCACTGACCTGGACCTCTTTCTACTGTTAGTCATTAACCAGCACCGCTACTGATCTCTGTGACCAGAGAGTGTGTGTTGACCAGTTGGTCTGCTCTTTCGACCGGGTTGGTCAGCCCTTCTTTTTCACATTTCCCTCGTTATTTACTCCAGAAGAAGAGCATGACCATAGCCTTAACATGACAGCTATTTATCTGTTACACTCACTCTCTATACAAATGTATTTAGTCATTTAGGAAATGCTCTAAACCAGAGTGACTTAGTTGGTGCATTCGTCTTAAGATAGCTAGGTGGGACAACCACATATTATAGTAAGAACAATCAGGTGCTTTCAGAAGATGGGCGGTACACACTGACACACACAACTCTTTATCACTTTGACACACACACACACACAACACAATATTTGTCATGTTGACTATTAGAATAACAGATAGTGCCAAAGCTGGCACCCTGACAGGCAATTAGGTAATAAGTCAGACAGGCTGCCTGGGTCAAGGACCAGTTCATGCCACATGGCCGGCCTTGGCACACAATGTCAAAGGATGAAACGGATACCAAAGCATGATAATAAAGTTTATAGTCAAGTCAGTCTATACTCATCAACTTACCCCACCCATGCCATCTCTCACTCCCACACACAAGCACACACTTATAAATGCAAGCGCACATAATAATAGGCTATTATATTACAGGAACATCACTTTTAAAATATAAAGTAAAAACACAAGTCAACTAAGGTGAAATATTGCTGTCTTTACCTGAACACATGTGAATAAATCCGAGTAGAAAGTAAATTCCCACAGAACGCGCAGGCATCATTCCTAGGCAGCGATGACGGAAACGAATTGTATTATCCACAAATTGTTTATGTGGTCTATTCGATCTAAATAAGAAGTATTTTCATAGATGTTCTGCTTCCTTCTTCTGTAAAATAGCCTACCACGCCGTCTCTCTCTCTTCTCTGTGCCTGTGCGCTGCGCTGGGGTAGCCTATGTTGAGAGCCAGTCACCGAATAACTCCGTGCGGGACGATTGGTATTTCTCTACAGAAATACAATAATTTATTGATAGCTCAAATCAAATCTCCCGGTCACATTATTCTGGTTGCCAATGAGATCGTCCACACAACTGGGCTCTTCTCGGATCCGAGTGAGCTTCGTAAATCCAAGACTAAACGCTGAAGTTTTAGCGGAATTCATCTGTGATCAAATATTACTTCCACTTTGGCATAGTTTTCTTTCGTATGAGTGATATGGCAGAGTCCGAAATCCAAACGTTCAACTTCAGTTTAGTAACTTTTCCGATTTCATTAGCCTTTTTTAACCTGTTTCTCTAAACTGCCATGGCTCACCCGACTTCGTGCACTTTGGGCTGAAAGGATGTTTGAAAAAGGGAGCGCTCAGTGAGGGTTGTATATTGGTATGCACCACTCTTCCCACTCCACAATGGGGTTTTCCATAGAGGCGAACACGGGAAACCTACATTGAATGTATTAGGCTACCTATTATGTTAGGCCTATGTTAGTTTACTCCAAAAACGAATCTAAATCTAACACGAATATTATTTTACTAAATGATGGTTGTGGTCAGCCAAAGCTACTCGCGTCTTGCTTAATTAGGCCACTTTAATTCATTTAATTTAATGATGAATGATTATCTAACTATGCTAAATGTGTCTAACCAAATTGATACAAATTCTAATTAGTCTACTTGCAGAACAACAAGTGATGAACAATCAGTATTCCACAATTTTTTTTCTAAACAACAGAAGAACAAAAGTGAAACAACAGCCAATAATGTCCCCTGTGTGGGTTTAATATAGTGAAAGGGATTGTTTGAAAGACAGGGTGCTCCCTTACATCCTTCTATTCAATGTAAAGTTAAAGGGACTGCACCACATCGTTCACCCCACTGGGAGACATAGATGTGTTCAAAACGACCGTGTGAACCAAGGTCTCGCACACACCATATGTGCTTGCATTTATATGCCCTTTAAATCCGGCAAGTGGCTCGCTTGGGCACAAAATAGTATCTTAATAAGCCAATTAAAATTCACTTCTGCAGAGATTAGCCAGGAGCAGTGTTGCACTTCTCTAAATCATTAATTAAATCTATAAGAAGATTTACAAATCGACCCCAGGGACCTCTGTCTCAGTATGCCAATGGCACATCAGACAGAATGACCATTTCAGTTTTAAGTCCATTGCATGAATTTGAATGTAGGCTACTTCAAATACATTGGAGTATTTTGTTGGTCTGGGAATAGGCTACACTAAAAGCTAATTTTGTATCAATAAAAGCTTTAGGCTTTCATGTGATAAAATTGTGGCATGCTGAGAAAATATTTAATAAAAACAAATAAATACGTTTTTTTTCTTTTTCTTTATTGATTAAGTGTCATTGGTTTATTGTAAGAACCAAACAAAGTAGAATCATGACTAGCCCAAGCACACCCTCTGCTGGCTGACTTGAGATTAATCACAAGAGGACATTCTCTATCATGCCCTTTCGAGTTGAAGTGCTGCCTCCCTACATGGTAACTCATATGACATGTTTTGGTGGCTGAGGGAAGTATAAAAGCTGCTTTGGTTTTGCATTCTGCAAAAGTACTTGACTAAGGAGAAATGTATAATGTTGATGACGGACTGTTGGCATGTCCTGCAAGGAAGGTCCAAGTGATGATTTCTCTCTCTCTCTCTCTCTCTCTCTCTCTCTCTCTCTCTCTCTCTCTCTCTCTCTCTCTCTCTCTCTCTCTCTCTCTCTCTCTCTCTCTCTCTCTCTCTCTCTCTCTCTCTCTCTCTCTCTCTCTCTCTCTCTCTCTCTCTCTCTCTCTCTCTCTCTCTCTCTCTCAGCATTTCCGTGCAGTGGGAGAAAGCCTTAGTTCCCTGCCCCCAGATTCTGTTCTGCCTTCAACCCCTAATTGCTCTGAGTGTGCCACTGGCGGCCAGGCTGAATGCTTGCACGGGTGGCCCGGTTCTGGAACCAGTACAATATACAGCAGCACAGCCCACTGGAAAACAAGCAGTAAAATATGGGCACTCACAGGCTAACTATCAGCACATTCCTTTACAAAACGTTGAGTTTGCCACCACTTCTCCATTTCACACACATGCACATTACTCTCTCCCTCTCTTCCTCTCAAATAACCTCAGTGACAACTGCTTGGTCCAGTTGAAGATGAATGACAAAACAATAAACGTTTTGTCATTCACAACCCCACCACTCTTCCTCTTCCATTCCCCAGTTAGCCTATTACTCTGTATACCTGATCAATTATTTGAAGGGAGTAAGGTAGGCAAGGCAAGGCAAGGCAAGTTTATTTATATAGCACATTTCATACACAATGGCAATTCAAAGTGCTTTACATAGAAAAAATTAAAGGTAGTATTGTGCAGTCTTGCACAGGTGGGAATCATTAAAAATGTCAGGGTCAGAGGCTGAGAAAGTCCAGGAAGTCAAACAACCACTTAAGCCTGGACACATACTTCTACACTACTTCACAGAGGACTTCTGGGTTCTCCACTCAAAACACAATAGGATCTGTGTCAATAAATAAATGACATTCTGTGAGTTGGTCGTCAAATCAGAGGATAACGTGTGCTTACTGACCACAGAGGATGTGGTGTGGAGGAGAGGAGGCCTCCCTCCAAACACTTCACAGTGCAGTGTAGGCAACAGGTCGCCTACACAAACACCCAGGCTCTCCCAGGGAGCACTGGGACCGTAGCGCCAGGCCAGCTGCCTAAACAAACGCTGCATAGCATGGCTAATGTGATAAATACGATGTAGAGGTCCACAGGAAGAGCTGACCACACATGCGTGTGGCCTCCAATATAACAGCAGGTGCGGTACACATTTCAGAGTGCAGAGTTTATGATTTCTACGGTACATTTCACAGGTCCGCCTGGCCATCCAATGCATATCCAAGACTAATGTAAGCACAGCCACAGATGGACCCACAGAGAAACTCAAATATTAGATACGTGCTATCTCCATAGATACAAACAGCAACAAATACTGCATAGTTAATGTTTGATAATTAGTGTATAATTGCATAATTGCCTAGTTAGTTCTGTATAATTCATGAATTATAAGTGATTGATGTTTTGTTTCTCTTTCACATATTCATGTCTATTGGATCACCTTGGCCATGAGAAGTATCTCAGACAAAACAGATTTCTCTGTGATTTCACACAGAAGAAAAACCATGCTTCTGTCAATGGGCAATTCCACAGTAACATAAGAGACTCCGATTATCTTATTTTAAAATGTATGCCAAACAAAAAAAACATTGATTTCAAAGTTTAACAAACCAAACAACTCTGTGAAATGACTACTTTGAACAATTTACAAAGTAAATAAAAAAATAAAAAACATTACGGTAACATCTGAATCAGTTGTATTATGTTATCAAACTTTTTATTTGCAGAGTTCTTCCTGTAAAAGTGTTTTTGTACATATGTCAGTGGAAATTGTTAAAAGTAGTCCTTGTGCATAGAGTACTTTGCCTGGCTACCCATCCACACCGCTCCGCCAATATGTCAGTGGAAATTGTTAAAAGTAGTCCTTGTGCATAGAGTACTTTGCCTGGCTACCCATCCACACCGCTCCGGCCAATCAGATGTTCCTTCTCAACACTGAGTCCGGATTTCCCTCCTTCCCCTACGATTTCTAGAATGCGAACACATTCTGACTGTTCAGAATGTTGGTCCCAGAATCTGATGGATTGGGGTCAGAGCCAGCCTACATGATGATGTTATCAATTTTGGTTAGATTTGTTAGAAACGATCCAATCGCTGATTAATTTATTTTGTAACACACCAATCATTTTGAAGTCACACAAATGACTTCTAAGGTGGCAGATACAGACTGAATGTATGTAGTGCTCGATAGAACAATGGAATTAGTTTCAGGATGAGTCATAAGGCAATAGAGTTCTATGGTTTGTTAAGATAGATAGATAGATAGATAGATAGATAGATAGATAGATAGATAGATAGATAGATAGATAGATAGATAGATAGATAGATAGATAGATAGATAGATAGATAGATAGATAGATAGATAGATAGATAGATAGATAGATAGATAGATAGATAGATAGATAGATAGATAGATAGATAGATAGATAGATAGATAGATGATAGATGATAGATAGATAGATAGATAGATAGATAGATAGATAGATAGATAGATAGATAGATAGATAGATAGATAGATAGATAGATAGATAGATAGATAGATAGATAGATAGATAGATAGATAGATAGATAGATAGATAGATAGATAGATAGATAGATAGATAGATAGATAGATAGATAGATAGATAGAAAGCAATGAAAAAAGATACAACTGACAGGATACTAATATGCATTCCTGAGTGAATGACTACGTAAGTTAAGTCCAAGAATTACTTACAATATTGCACGTGATATGATATAACAACTGTACACGAATAACCTTTGAAGTCAATGGTTTTTGGTAAATTTTTTAGAGTTGCAGCGTAATTCTGTTGCCATGGAATTTCCCACACACCACTCCCTTTTTTTCAACAGCTTGTACTTTGTGTAGCTACCACTGTAACATACAGAACCACCTGCAGGTGCTGCTAAACACATGCCTGGCTAGCTATGTGTTTCTAACAAGAACATCTTGAATCCCCCATATATCAGGTATGTATTGCTGCCAGCTTTCTGTAAGTAAGAAGCCCAGAGGTTTGCATTGCTCCTCTAAACTCACTGCCAATTCCTTTTCCTATACACATCTTAATCACAAGGATACAATGGAAATGAGGTCCTCAATCACAGAGGAAATGAAGGGCATTGGGAGTCAGACAATAAGTCAATGAAGCTAACGTAGTTGTCATGTGGGTTTCACTGGGGTTGATGGAATGTATTGTATATTATGACAACATTACATGATTATACTGTGCAATATTACATTGGTAATGCTCATGTACAGAGGGGGCATAATCACTGATAGCTGTAATGGGTGGTATTTGTTGATGTTACGCTCCAGTGTCTGGCACTAACACTCTCAGCACATTCCCTTTCCCTCTTTCATATTTCTCATCTTCAAATCCTTTCTTTATCATCCCCCTCCCTTCGGATTTCTTTTTTTTTCCCATCCGCCAACTCTCCCACTCTCTCCCACTCTCTCCCATTCGTCAGCCCCACTCAACGCAGAGTGCAGCACTCCAGTCGCTCAGGGTCATACACCCAATGAGAATGTGAAATATGACAAAGAGCACATCTGGGACTGCTGATGCACAAACCATGCTGCTTTTCTCATCCTTTCCCTCTCTCTAGGTTTCTCTTCTCTGCAAATTGACAAACTGAGTGTTGTTGTGATGTTCCTATGAATTGTGATGCCTGTTGGCCTGACAGGTACAACCGTAATCCTCTCTCTCACTTTCTCTATTTATTTACTATTGTTTTGGTGGCTGAGGGAAGTATAAAAGCTGCTTTGGTTTTGCATTCTGCAAAAGTACTTGACGGACTGTTGGCATGTCCTGCAAGGTCCAAGTGATGATTTCTCTCTCTCTCTCTCTCTCTCTCTCTCTCTCTCTCTCTCTCTCTCTCTCTCTCTCTCTCTCTCTCTCTAGTACTGTTGACATGGTAGGAACAAGAACGACAAATCTAATAGAGGGTGCTGTTGTTCACTTAACGCTCTCATTTCCAAAAAGCATTCCATGCAACAAGGGTTAATCTGAACTTATGTAGTCATTCACTCGGGAATGCATATTAGTATCCTGTCAGATGTATCTTTTTTCATTGCTTTTAGTATATTGAATGTGCAATACGTGCATTTATCTGTAATTAAACCATGCACTAAGGACTGTATTTTAAGGGAATTACTATTTTTACCCTAAATTATATCATACACACATTTTGCTATTTAAGTATCTCTTCCTGTAATTTACCTGTACAGTTAATGTAACCATGCAAATATTCACTTACCTGTAAATTTAACTGTATATTTACCTGTACAGCTAATTTAACCATGCAAAAATATTCACTTACCTGTTCATTTAACCAGACAGTATATTAAGTAAACTATTATTACCCTCACTTATATCATACGCACGTTTAGCTATTTAAGTATTTCTCTGCCATCGACCTGTGTAGTATAGTTAACCATGCAAATACTCCTTATTTATCTATATCAACTTGGTATATTTGTATCATTTTTTTTTCACCTAACACTCTGTAACAATGTATAGTGTACATATTCAGCCATCCACCCATACTATGCAATGTCTTTTAATAGCTTTTTTGCACTCCAGACTTCTTGTATTTTGATACTTTTTCATACTGCCGCTCTATGTATCATGTATCGTGTATCTGTCTTTTGTGTATTTTAATTCTGGCATTTTGCACCTGCCCTGTGTTTGTTTCGTAGCTGCTTGACAAAGACATTTCCCCTCGGGGATCAATAAAATACCTATCTATCTATCAATTGGGTTGAAATCTGGTGACTGAGACGGCCATGGCATATGGCTTACATTGTTTTCGTGCACATCAAACCATTCAGTGACCATTCATGCCTTGTGGATAGGGGCATTGTCATCTTATGGGGGAATAGCCATGGTAGCCAAATACAATGGCCTGCCCAGCATTTTTATACATGTCCCTAATTGCTTCATTAACTCAGGAACCACACCTGCTTTCAATATAGCTTGTATCCCTCATTTACTCAAGTGCTTACATTATTTAAGCAGTTACCTGAAGGCATACTATCTATATTATTTATTACGGGCGATAGTTTCAGCACATATTACTGCACTCTGTATCAGAAAGTAGGCCCTCTTTGAAGTCCGGTCAATCAATGCATTGCCCACTTTCTGTTTATAAAGCCCTCTTGCATAAATGACCACTGCACCGCACTTCAATCAGACACAGTGTCAGAGATAGCTAACTCTGGAGTTAGGTAAATCTGCCTTTAGCTATTTTCCAACTTGCTTGTGGAATGGATTATAGAGTTTGATGAAATTGGAAGAATTGGTGCCTCTGAGGCAGTTCAGATGGCTGTGTGAGGCCTTTTCAGACGGCTGTGTGAGGACCTTTTCAGACGGCTGTGTGAGGCCTTTTCAGACGGCTGTGTGAGGACTTTTTCAGACGGCTGTGTGAGGACCTTTTCAGACGGCTGTGTGAGGCCTTTTCAGACGGCTGTGTGAGGACCTTTTCAGACGGCTGTGTGAGGACCTTTTCAGACGGCTGTGTGAGGACCTTTTCAGACGGCTGTGTGAGGACCTTTTCAGACGGCTGTGTGAGGACCTTTTTAAGGAAGAATGTGTTTGTTTCTTATGATTCTATGCTTTCATATTTATAGTGTTAGTGTTTTTTGCTTGGTTATATATGTTGTAGGTTAACTATGTATTTTTACTATATTTTGTAACTTCCTCCATGTCGTTGCTGTAAATGAGAATGTATTCACAGTCAACTCACCTGGTAAAATAAGGAATACATTCATTATCTATGAACATAAAAGGCAGTAGTGTCACGACAGTTGTGTTAGAATGGTGAACAAGGCTGTGAAATATGGTCATGACCCGTATTCAAGCTGTAATCTTTTTCACTATCCAAGGCCACGGGAGAGAAGGCTTGGGGAATGGAATGGAGAGAAACTCTTAATCAATTTGCTTATTTGCTCTATGACAGTGAACCTTTACAATAATATATTGAGGGAAAAGGAGAGAAGATTGAATTATGTTGCCTTTGGAAGGAGCACTCGAGGTCCGTGTCCGAACTGGCACCCCCAGTGATATTATAGTCCCTACCTGCTGGAACACAATCTGCTACCTGGGACTGTTTGCGTCCCAGTCATGGCATTGAATTTCCATAATTCTTGGAGTTAAATATGAAAGCATATTAGTTTAATTTCCTATCGGCCAGCGGCTCCTTTCGGCTAGTTTCCACAGGTTGACGGAAAAGACAGTTGCCTGTAATCATTTCACTGAGAAGCCATTACGAACACAGGCTGTAAAACAATAATCACTAAGGTCATTACAGAAAACACCAGACTGATACCTATCAGGATTATTTGTGAGAATAACATCAGGAAGGGTAGCCTTTTCTGGGTGTTTGGAGTCATACCTTGTGGGATTTCTAATAATCTGAGAAAGATTTAAGCATGTCCCAGTTTAGGTTACGTAGCAGGACAAATTCAGACTTAGTGTAAGGGGTCAGGAGAGAGCTTAGGGCAGGTAGGGTACATGTCGGTGCTGATGGAGGACAATAGCACCCAGCAACAGTCAACAAAGAGCTATTTGAAAGTTTAATACTTAAAACAAGCAAATCAAATTGTTCGGGGACAGATTTGGTGGAGACAACAAGCACTGAAGGTGATCCTTGGTAAAAACTGCCACTCCCCCACCTTTGGAAGATCTTTCTTGCCGAAAAAGGTTATAACCAGAAAGTTTAACATCAGTATTCAAAACTCTCTTCCTTAACCATGTCTCAGTAATGACCAACACATCTGGATTGGAGCTGTGAACCCACAATTGATCCATTTTAGGTAATAAGCTTCTACAATAGTGTTAACGTGCAGAAAACCCAGGCCTATACAAGAGCAGAAATCAGTGAAGCAGATATCAGAGCAGAAATCAGAATCAGAATTGGGGCTAGCAACAGTAGCAACAGTAGATGGGCCAGGGTGTACATGCACATTACCAGATATCATCAACAATAATACAATCAAGGCACGGCATAGGACAGGGAGAGCTCTGCAGTGCTGATGTATGACATATCTGAATGTACATCAGATGGCAACAAGATCATATTATACAGCAATTTCATCAGGTGACATGAATACAAAGCCGGCGAGAGGTGGTTAGAATGGGAGAGAGAGAAAGACAGAAACACAGATATCCTTGCAGTACCTGTATAGCCCAGAGAGTTGTCATCCTCATGTTCAGACGAGGGGGTGGGGGCATTTTCACTGGCCTTATCCTGGGTGTCTGTATCTGCAGATAAAAACACAAATAGTTGATTACACTATAAGAAGCCCTCTCTCACAGTCTAACACTTTATTGGCAATAGTAGAGATCATTCCCCAGATTATGCCATGCTTCCCTCCAACATTTGCTAGAAACTGAGGAAGAAAATAAACTTGCAAAAGAGTAACAGGCATACAGTGACTGAGCAGGAAGTCCATAGAAAAAGGCGTTAGAAATAAGAAATAAGCCTTCACATCAGACATCTCAGACCAATCTCACATCACTGCCCACAATGTTTGAGGACGTCTTGCTATGAGAAAGATATCAACACCTGCAACTTGATATCCTGTCTCTACTAATGTACACAGCAGTAAAGTCATCATGCTGAGGATTCAACAGAACAGCCGTGCAATCCAGTTGTTCCAATTCAATCCTCAGTGTATAGTATTGATCTAGTATTTGGGAGAAGCCAGACAATTCTTTCATTATAAAATGCAGTGCTTGACTTGGGCAAAAGCTCACCGGAGTGGTGTAATGTCACCTCACATTGATTACGGGCATTTCAGTCCAAAATATAGTAATATCCAGTTAATAAACTGTGATTATTTTCACTGTATTATTTCATAACAGTTGTGGCAGTTGTAATTGTAGTGGTTCTAATGCTGTAGTACTGTAATGTGTCATTATTGGATTCCTTTGTATATTATGTCTTCTGACAGTAATTCAGAGTAAATACTGTAATTCCGGTAAAAACTGAGCTGACTCAGTGGCTAAACTAAAGGGTACTGAAGGAGAATGTTGACCCAAAAATAGGAGCCAAGTTCCTCTATTTCCTGCTTATCTTGGGTCATTAGATGCATACTGTGACAAAGACAAAGGAGGAATTGACAGATCCTTCAGGAATGCATCCAGCGAGTGGCATGGAAATTACCTGACCAAACTGAGCAGAATGGTGAAGATTGAGGGCATGCCATATGGCTAGCACAACACAATCTATTATTCTGTGGGCAATGTCCCCCACACCATTGAATTATATATTTTTCATGAGCTGTTGTTCTTAGGCAATATCCTCTGAAAGCTTGCGGCAAATCCATGACTTAGAAATGGCTGAGAGCTCCGATAACTGTCCAGGATACAGACCTCAATGAAAGCCAACCTAGAGTCAGTCTTCTGCACCGTACCATTAGTCTTGATCGCCTTCTGGCCGTTACTGTGTGCCAGTAGGAAAACACTGAAAGTAAATCCAAAATATGGTCAAGAGAGGACATACGTTACCCTTTAATACCTCAACACATTTATTTTACCATTATTTTACCAGATAAGTGGATTAGGACACATTACATTTGAAAAAGATTGTCCTTTTCAAAGAATGACTGATCAGATCTGGATGTAAATGTAGTTGGCACCGTGCCATCTCATCATAAATCCCAGACCCCCACCAAGACAGTAATCAGCTCCAAGTATTACTGATCTAATTAGACAATAGAGGGGATTTCTGTTACTATGCTCTGGTAATTATATGGTGAAGATGGAGCTGACACAAATCCCTCTCACACTGGTTCCTGACCCGGAGTTCGTCTCTGACTCACCTGAATCACGTCACAATCTCAGCACGGACCTACCAGAGTGGTATCGATAAACAACTCCTATCACTTATTGTAACATTAGGAAAACCAGGACTCAGGGTCTGCCCAGATCTCAAGCTTAATACTTAAAGTGATTAAACGGGCTGGGGTTTTTACCAACAGAAGCGTGAGCGTAGTTTTGTAAATATACGATAACTGAGTAATTGAGGCCGTTGTTAATTCTCTTGATGAGCCCTGATAACCAAGGTGTGATTGATAGCCTGTCTCTGTTCACTCAGTAACAGCAATGCAGGACAGGATATCTGTGAGGTCCAGTTTCTCACATTGACCTCCCAATCAGCGAAACACCAGAAAAGCTGAAATAAAAGGAAGGAGGGGAAAGGAAAGGAAATTGCCAATATCAATTAGATCACGAATAAGGAATTTGCAAGACAATGGTGTTTTACTATAGGTGATCATTTTGAACACAGTCTCTTCATTCTTTCACCCTTCTGCTAGAGAGAGATCATCTTAAAACACAGACTTACACAAAAACAACTCTATATAGAGTTTGAGGTTAGAACTGCATCCCTTTCTAACCTCTAAACCTAAACCTAAACCTAAACCTAAACCTAAACCATGCTATGTATTGGCCCACTTCACTTCACCTCATAACCCTCTGTTGTGCAAACTCTCTCTCCCCTCCTCTATCCACAAGAGCCAAACATGACTTCACTCGTCTCTCTCCACATTAAGACAATTATAATTATAAGGTGCGTGACAATGATGAATACGTCTTAGTTGCATCACATAACTCGCCTTAAATCCCCTGTCATTTGATAAATGTTCACTGAGTAGGAGGAAGCTTCCAGGAGAACTGTGAAATGCTATAAATCTTGGAAAAATCCACGGGATCTGTCTCAATGTCTCAATGTTAACGTGGAAGTCACCACAGGAATGTCTTCTCATCATTGTCTTTCTATTTGTAAAACCAAGCACTTTTGGTCTATGAGAAGCACTATAGAACTGGAAATACACTCTCAAGGAGACAGTCTATCTATGCAACAGGGAGACAATGCTCCCAGTATGCTGCTCTATTGAGACAGAGGGTACTAGCGGGTAGTGTGACTAAGGTGAAGCTGGAGATTTACAGTGTGTTAGGTGATGCATTCTCTTCAACATTCCACAGAGAAGCATGTCTCCCATGGCAACCAACAGCTGAGAAAACTAGTCCAAATGGGCTGCGATTGCTTCAGAGCACAGGGACACTGCTGATTGAAAACGACTGTAGCTACAGTAAGAGACAGACTGTTTTTCAGTTTGCTTTAGTGGTTGCGTTGTGTGATGCTGCATGGAAAAGGGCTCTGGTGTTCATTTGATTGAGGATGATGACTTTCGACCATACAGTTTTGGTTGGAAACCACACACACACAAACAAACAAGACGACACACATACTCGTCCAGATTTCTTCCTCTGCTCTCCCTTGGCACATTGCTCCTTTGGAAAATGTTACGGCAAAGGCTTTATTAGCCCACAGTAGCTCCAGCATGATTCTCAGGAAAATGCTGGTTCACCCACAACCACACCACTTCCCCTGGTTTATTAGAACAAGAGGTTCACCACAAATACACACACACACACACACACACACACACACAATGGCAGAAGTGCTTACATAGGCAAACGTGAACATGCGCTTGCACTTATCTTTTCCTACTAGCACTGACTTGGCTGAAAATTACATGATTGAGAAAAAAAAGGACTTAGTATGACTGGGATATGTGTCTGTCTCACCTAGCTGCATGCTGAAGAACCTAACTGGATAAGAACGTCTGCTAAATGACCAAAATATAAATGCAATGCATACACACAAAACTGTAGCTGTAGTTTACTCACTCACAGACCAAAATCATACCAAAATCATACCAATTCTGTATAACAAAAACTGAAACCACTGCTGCCCCTACAGTCTAACATCAAGAGCGACTGGTAATAAAGGAAACACCAACATACTGTAGTGTGTTAATAGGGTGTCAGGCCGCCACGAGCTGCCGGAACAGTATCAATGTGCCTTGGCATAGATTCTACAAGTGTCTGTAACTGTATTGGAGGGATGCGACACCATTCAACCACAAGAAATGTAATCATTTGGTGTTTTGGTGATGGTGGTGGAAAATGCTGTGTCAGGCACAGTTATAGAATGTCCCATAAGTGTTCAATTGGGTTGCGATCTGGTGACTGAGACACGCACACACACACACCCTTAAAACCCCCTATGCTCCTTTGAGACCCCTCTTTCAAAGTCACTGAGATCTCTTCTTCTAGCCATGGTATCCAAAATAATCAGCAACTGTGTGGAATCACCTGCTTTCAATATACTTTGTATCCCCTCATTTACTCAAGTGTTTCCTTTATGTTGGCAGTTACCTGTACATTTGTTTAAATGTTTTATTTAACCTTTATTTTACTAGGCAAATCAGTTAAGAACTAATTCATATTTACAATGACGGCCTACCATGGCCTCCCCTAACCCGGACGAAGCTGGGCTGATTGTGCCCCGCCCTACGGGACTCCCAATCACGGCCGGTTGTGATACACCCCGAGTTCGAACCAGGGTCTGCAGTGACGCCACTAGCACTGAGATGCAGTGCCTTAGACCACTGTGCCACTCGGGAGTCCTAGATACATCAAGGATAACATACTGGAAAGACACTGAGCCCTATTTAAATCTGTAGAACCACTTTACTGATTTGCCCTGGCACAGGTAATCTACCTTCAATGTATTATACTCCCATGTATGATAATACATTCAGTTCATATCATAGATTCATAGAAGAGGGAGGATTTCATGAAGCATGGTGATGTTCAAAAACAAGCCACAAGAGGGTGCTGCCACTCCATTCTATTGAGGGCCGTATGAGAACTAGAGGCAACAAAGCCAAGTGCATTTGTTGTCCATCTTAGTACTGTTATGTTTTGACCATCTAGTTTTGTTTGACTAAATACATTATAAGTCAAATTAAAGTGGTATCAGAGGTTGTGAGGGCTGGAAGGTGAATAGTGTGATAATAATGCAGTTGTGACACCGCAACAAGATATCTGTCCAAAAGTGAAACAGTATATGCAATCAATACAAAGGATCCATTTACAACACAGAACAGAACACCACCTGCAACAAAGGAACTCCAGCCCTGGCTCTCACTGTTGGATACCTGGGCTTGCCAGGTAAACAGACAGACAGACATACATACAGTGAGATAGACAGGCAGACAGACAGACCGACAGTGAGACAGACAGAAAGACAGACACAGACAGACGGATAGTGAGACAGACAGACATACAGACAGTGAGGCAGACAGAAAGACAGACAGACATACAGATAGTGAGACAGACAGACAGACAGACAGACAGACAGACAGACAGACAGACAGACAGACAGACAGACAGACAGACAGACAGACAGACAGACAGACAGACAGACAGTGAGACAGACAGACAGACAGACAGACAGACAGACAGACAGACAGACAGACAGACAGACAGACAGACAGACAGACAGACAGACAGGCAGACAGTGAGGCAGACAGACAGACAGACAGACAGTGAGACAGTGTGCCACCTGATGCCTTCCCCATTAAAACAAAAGGAAGAGGAAAGGAAGGTGGCCATTTTGAGAGCAGACAGAGTTAAGAGGGAAAAACGACCTGGTCTCCCATTGAATGCCTAACAATCCCAGTCAGGCTCAAGGCCATCTCTCCCATCTTGCTGAGACAATCGATTCCCTGCCTTATCACTATGTATATGAGATTGCAGTTCCAAATTGATTCTAATCTCCTGGGATTAACACAAAATCAATATGCATTCCAGCATTAACTGCAGGTGTATGTGCTAGAAGGTGGAGGTGAGTTTAAAGTTAGCAACAGCATCGGTGTGTAAAAACTGAAACAGTTTCCCTGGGCTTCTCTAATTGGAGGGGTTGACAGAGATGTTGCATTGTAGCCTAAGGTTTTTTAGCTGCAGTACTATACTATACTGATGAGGTAGTCCATTGATTTGACAGACTCTCTCCATCTGTCAGTGGGACTCTCCTTGCTGGAGGAAATACTTTTCATATCAGAGTAGAAAATTACAAAACAAACACACAGTCAGATGGACTAACAAATACATTTCAGAAAGTCATTTTGCATTACTGAGAACAGGGCTTTTCAAAGTGAGTATATTTTCCCGGCATGTGGTGTTGAAAGACGACGGCTGCCTTGCGGTGCTGTGCTGTTTTGTTGTTCATTGTTTACCGGCGTAGTGGGATTCAGGGGGACTGTGTTGTGTGGTGACAAGCAGGCCTGCGGGCGGAATGGCGTCATGTTTAAGTGTGATTGATGCTCTAGCCTGCTCCCTGAGAGTTCTAACTGTTAGTGCTGTTAATGAGTGCACATCATCTCAACAAGACATTCATCTGGCGATCGAGAGAAGAGGAGAGACGTGTGTGTGTGTGTGTGTGTGTGTGTGTGTGTGGTGGGGGGGAGGGGGTTTATGTATGGACAAAGCTTGCTGTGATGTTCGTCAGAATCACCTGCTGGGAAGACAGATGTACATATCCAGAAATAGATATCCACCTTGCCTGCCATTTCAACTGTCAGCTAGCACATCGTTTATTAGAAACAAATGGCAAATCAAATATTGGTCATGTACACAGTTTAGCAGATGCTATAGCAGTTGCAGCGCAATGTTTATCCAGTTGTTCACTAACACTTACAGTAAGATGTTCCTGGTAATATCATGCTGTTTCCATTCCACTGTCTCCATGTAGGCGGTATTACTGTAAATTGTGATCACACAGGATTAATCCCCCAAGGTTCTAAAAACACAGTGACAGGCCCTGTGTTGACTGCACACGCACATCTGTACACTACACAATAACACGCTATTACAGACTATCCATGCTGCCTTGAACCGACCTACTATCTGGTAGTGGCAGAATCACCTGTATCCATGGCTATAAATCCCCATTAATTGATTTAGCCCTCGCAAGCACAGAAAAAGCTGCCATGCTATTGGGTACTCGCAGAGATACTGTATACCAGAATAATGTTGCAGAGCAGGGTACAAGAGGGAATATCTCAGTTGTAGTCCTGAACCTGATTACGTGTCACCTGAACGGCTTATTACCCGAGGCTTTCTGCATCCCTGTGGACTCACACACGTCATATCACTGCCTTCTCATACAGGGATCTAGAGAACAATATACTGTCTTATATTCTCGTGAATCACATTGTCCTCCTATACGGAGATGGACCCTAAATGAAAATTACACATTGTGTGTGTGTGTGTGTGTGTGTGTGTGTGTGTGTGTGTGTGTGTGTGTGTGTGTGTGTGTGTGTGTTAGAGAGAGAGAGAGAGAGAGAGAGAGAGACAGAGACAGAGACAGAGACAGAGACAGAGACAGAGACAGAGACAGAGACAGAGACAGAGACAGAGAGAGATGCAGGTGTTAATAATAATCACTTGGAGACAGCGACCAGGAGTGTTTGTGTGCATTTGTTATTTCCAAATGTGTGTGCTGTGTTGCTCCCTGTCTCCCAGTGGAAATCATTGCATGTTGCTCAGACAGAGGGGTTGTGGGAATGAGGTTTAGGGAGAGGGGGATGAAGAGGAAGGAGGAGGGACAGGAAGAGGAATAAGGGAGAGCAGGTTCTGCTCTACAGATCTAGAGAAGAGCCAGGCCTGGCTCCAGACTATGATTGACACACTAAGTGTGTTCTTATTGGTTCTGCTCTACAGATCTAGAGAGAAGAGCCAGGCCTGGCTCCAGACTATGATTGACACACTAAGTGTGTTCGATTGCCAGTCGGCTGTTTGCTCGCATGCACTGGGAGCCGTGTGAGCGGCCAGCCATCTGTGCAACTTGCCGTTCTCTGTCGTCGCCTGTAGTCATGGCGATGTGCACCCCCCTCATTCTAATGAAACCCATCAGTCTGCTGTACACATACAACCCCCCCATAGGCCAACTCCTCCTCACCCCCTCTTCTCCTCTGTTCTATCAGTGTGTGTGCCCCTCCAGCGATCCCTCTCTTAGGGCTGAGCTGAAATCCAATGAGATGCTTAATTTACATGGGTCCCCACCAGCTGGCTTCACTCCCCTGGTCTTGATTAAAGTTTTTTTTTTTTTTTTTTTGTCATTTGGCTGTTGATTTACACCCATTTTTACAAAGTCTCCTGTTAGTCTGTCTGTCTCATTCAAATGTACTGCAGTTATAGCACAAGGCAGATCTCAGATTGCCCTAATAAAGGATATTTGGGCAATTTGGGCACTGAGACTCTTTTTACTTAAAATGTATGCCAAACATTGATTTCAAAGTTTAACAAACCAAACAACTGTAAGCACAATGACTCCTTTTAACAATTTACACCAAAAAAATGAAGAGAATGAAAAGTTTAGTAACAGAATTTCTGTAAAATCTCCCTCGTTTATTTATGTGAACATGTTTTCCAGAAACTCTTAAATATCCGCTCTGAATTAAGATTCAAAGAAGTCTGCAGAAAGAATTGGGTGTCAGCTATGACGTGACACCTTGACTTAGAAAACATATATTTTGGTTATTGAACTACAGTAAGTGAAGTGGATTTACACCTGCTAACAAAATTGCGGTAACAGAATTTCATCATGGGTCCTTGATCTGTACTACACATGAATGCATCATTATGGATATAAATGTCATTATCTTCATGGGGATGTCTCCTAAATAGTTACAGAAAGGTAGAAATATGCAATATCCTCCTTTGCATATTTGGGTACTTTAATGAGCTCCACCACCAAACAAGACCAAATTTGGTTGGTCCGTATCGGAGCCTAGTGGAATGGAGGACAGTAGGCGCAGCGGTCTAAGGCACTGCATCTCAGTGCTAGTGGCGCCACTACCGACCCTGGTTCTATCCGGGGCTGTATCACAACTGGCCGTGATCGGGAGTCCCATAGGGCGCCGCATAATTGGCCAAGTGTCGTCTGGGCTAGGGGAGGCCTGACTTTCCTAGTTAAATAAAGGTGACTACAATAAATATCTTAAAGATATGTGTTTTTTTTGGTAATGGAATTTCAAAGAACAAGCCAAAGAAACTCACAGAAGGCAGATACATTTATCCTAAACTACATACAGTGTCTTTCCACATTTTGTTGTGTTTACACAGTGGGATTAAAACTGATTTAATTGTCTTTTTTTTGTCAACGATCTAGAGAAAATACTTTGTACTATGTCAAAGTGGAAGATAAATTCAAACATTTGCACAAAAAAAATAATATGAAAAATAAAACACTCATGTATCTCTATTAGAAAAGTATTCAATACATGTTAGAATCACCTTAGGCAGCGTTTACAGCTATGAGTCTTTCTGGGTAAGTCTATAAGAGCTTTCCACACCTGGATTGTGAAATATTTACCCATTATTCTTGAAAACATTATTCAAACTCAGTCAAATTGGTTGTTGATAATTGGTAGGCAACCATTTTCAGGTCTTGTCATAGATTTGAGGAGATTTAAGTCAAAAATGTAACTTGGTAAGCAACTCCAGTTTAGATTTGGCCTTGTGTTTTAGGTTATTGTCCTGCTGAAAGGTGAATTCATCTTCCAGTGTTTGGTGGAAAGCAAACTGAACCAGATTTTCCTCTAGGATTTTGCCTGTTCTTAGCTCCATTCGGTAATTTTTTTATTGTGAAAACTTACTAGTTCTTAACGATTACAAACATACCCATAACACGATACAGCCACCATTGTGCTTGAAAATATGGCGAGTGGTACTCAGTAATGTGTTGTATTGGATTTGCTGCAAACATAACACTTTGACAAAAAGTTAACTCAAGTCAATTGCTCTCCCACATTTTTTTTGCAGTACTTTTACCCATCTACCAATAGGAGCCCTTCTTTGCAAGGCATTGGAAAACCTCCCTGGTCTTTGTGGTTGAATCAGTGTTTGAAATGTATTGCTTGACTGAGGGACCTTACAGATAATTGTGTGGGTTACAGAGATGAGGTAGTCATTCAAAAATCATGTTGAACACTGTTATTACACACAGAGTGAGTCCATGCAACCTATTATGTGATTTTTACTCCTGAACTTATTTGGGCTTGCCATAACAAAGAGGTTAAATACTTATTGACTCAATACATTTAAGCTTTTCTTTTCTAATTAATTTGTAAACATTTTGAACAACATAATTCCTCTTTGACATTATGGGGTATTGTGTGTAGACCACTGACCAAATTCAGGCTGTAACACAACAAAATGTGGAAAAAGTCAACGGGTGTAAATACTTTCTGAAGGCACTGTATGTGTTGATATTAGTTGACAGGGGTCTTACCTTCAACACTATTGTGTTTTGATGTATTTCTAATAACGTTTAAGACTTTTTCTGGTAGATGTTGTTTAAGAACCCTTTTCCATCTGTTTGACAATAAATCAAAGCCTTTGCTTATTCCAAAATGCCTTAATTCCTCAAAAATATAGCCTCTTAGCTTTCATTTGACACGCAATTTGAAAATTTGATCTTCTCAAGTTGGTGCCAGGATTTCTGGAAAACCAGGGAATTTATTGAAAGTTCATGGAATTTTGCAACCTATGTTTACGTAATGATACCCCTGATTTCATAGATACAATTCTACAATGATAAACCTATTACCAACCACCAGCACTCCATAGTTATTCCACAGCAAACCTATCCAGTCCAGTGTTGCAGGGTGTAAAACACGACCACCCAGATTCTAGCTGCTAGAAGTCAAGAGATCAATACTGTCAACAATCGAATGCATTGACAGCCATACAGTACAGGCAGAAGTAAATACATGAAAAAATACTGTATAGTAAGCAGTGGTGGAAAAAGTACACAATTGTCATACTTGAGTAAAAGTAAAGATACCTTAATAGAAAATTACAAAAGTAAAAGTGAAAGTCGCACAGTACAATCCTACTTGAGTGAAATTATTTGGTTTTAAATCTACTTAAGTATCAAAAGTAAATGTAATAGCTAAAATATACTCAAGTATCAAAAGTAGAAGAAAAAGTATAAATCATTTAAAATTCCTAATATTAATCAAACCATTCAGCACCATTTTCTTGTTTTTTTTAATTTATGGATAGCCAGGGACATGCTCCAACACACATCATTTACAAATGAAGCAAGTGTTTAGTGAGTCCGCCAGATCAGAGGCAGTAGAGATGACCAGGGATGTTCTCTTGATAAGTGTGTGAATTAGACAATTTTCCTGTCCTGCTAAGCATTCAAAATGTAATGAGTACTTTTGGGTGTCAGGGAAAATATATGAAGTAAAAAGTACATTATTTTATTTAGGAATGTAGTGAAGTAAAAGTAAAAGTTGTCAAAAATATAAATAGTAAAGTAAAGTACAGATTCCCCCCAAAAACGACTTAAGTAGTACTTTCAAGTATTTTTACAGAAGTACTTTACACCACTGATGAGCACACATAACATCTCTGAATCATGTTCGTTATTGTGCAAGTCTTCAACTCTCTAAACACATCCGATTTGTGCTGTCTGTCTGTATCGACAGGCTGGATTAAACCAATGGACAGACAGAGCCTGGAGACTATCAAAACAGCCCTCCAACAAGTGCAGGGTGGAGCATTGCTGATACATTGGGGCAACATTACAGAGGCTGGCCATTGATTTTACTCTTATCATTTCAGCACCTCAGAGTGAGAGAGGGAGAGAGTGATGGGACAGAGAGGGCTGGCTCTCTGCAGGACCAATACAAAGCTAGAAGCCATGGCTGATGGTACATCAATGCAAAGCAGCATAACCTCGCTAAGATAGTAAGGCACAACTGTCGTGTGACATAGAGGGTGATGAGAGACATTGTAGGGGGAATTGCAGTAGAGACACAGGTAGGGAGCGGACACAGTAAAGAATTACATTCCATTTACTGTACTCGGTTATGTGTGTTGAAGGTCTTATGCATTGGTGTTTGTCTCTAAACTACGTTCACATATACATGTACATATACATGCATTTGCGTGTGGTAGTGGGTGTGTGATTACCCGCGTGAGTGTGTGTGTGGATGTGTGTTTGAGGGCAGGGGCTGCTGGTTTTGGAGAATGACACATCACTTACAGGAAGATGAATGGCCTGACATGCTATGCTGGTTAAATCGGTGCCTTTGATAAGCCACAAAGGTCCCCCGTCACCCACCCACAAATCCATAGAGATCGAAAAAGCGAGGCCTGTGGGGCTGATTTATGTGGCCCATCAATGTGCAGCCCCCCCCCCCAGCTCAGACGACTTCACAGAGTGGACCTGTCAGAGGTTTAAACAGCCAGAAAACGTTGTGAATGTGCAGAATGTGCAGGAAAGCTATGTTGGGACTGGGACAGACAAAACAGCAAAAACACAGCTAAAACCTATTGGAGGTTGCAAACAATGTACTAACAATGTTTAATTGTTGATCTAAATCAAGCATGCATAAAGAGGGGAGAATGAGAGAGAGAGAGAGAGAGAGAGAGAGGTAGAGAGAGAGATTAAGAGAAGGAGGAGAGAGAGAGAGAGAGAGAGAGAGAGAGAGAGAGAGAGAGAGAGAGAGAGAGAGAGAGAGAGAGAGAGAGAGAGAGAGATAATGACCTCTCAGTATTCTTGAGACTTGGGTACACAGACACAAACACCCCTGTCACACTGTCAGAGACGGATCCCTCTCTGTGTACTTTCCCCTGTGTGCTACCCTGTCTGTCACAACAGCAGACAGCTGCACGGGAGACCACCCGCAAGACACTTACAGATCATACACACGTAATACTGGATGATAGCTCTGATTATCTTAAATTCTGTCTGGGTATCATCTGCAACTAAAGGGAATGATATACTGTATATTCAATGATATACTGTATATTCAATGATATACTGTATATTCAATGATATACTGCATCAGCTCAGATGCCACAGGAGCAGATATCTGTGAATGACTAATGACTCTGAGTCTGCAGGTGTCAAAACTTAATTTAATGCATCACAGAGTCCTTTTCCAGCAACACAAATATGCCAGAACTTAATCAAAATGGAGACGGTGCTGTGATAATGATAGCGTTTGAGGAAGCTTCTCAAGCATCTTTCATACACACGAGCACGCACGTACATACGCACGCACTTAGCCGTTCTCACCACTCCAAACCCAATCAATTCCAATATCATCAATCAAATCAGCCAGGAGGAGGGCACCACCTCTGTAGGTTTGGTTTGGACAGATTGCCATGGCAACAGAGCAGAGAGGGTGGGAGAGGGCATGGGAAGGAGAGGAAAACAGTATGGGGTAGAGGAAAGCAGGAAGTCAACCTTTCAGCTCAGGCAAAATTAGGCAGAATCCAAGCATACATTTGCTGTTCTTATCTAACTACATTTATCTAACTGAACTCCCCTGAACTGTTGTTGTGGTAGTGAAGTTGGGCCTCATGGGTGAAATTGAATTGAATTATGTGAGACTACATTGGATCCCCCTCTCCAAAAAACAGGTGACTACTGAGTACACTTACTTAAACTCATGTAGTAAAGTCAGTCAGGCACTCTGCCAGCTCTCCTCATGGGTGAAGAACCTCTCCACAACAATAGAGAGAGAATAGAGAACAGCTGGGAGTTTATCTCAAGGACCCTTCTTGTACAGATGTAGGATCTAAAAGCTCAGACACACCAGTAGGATTGTCAAATGTTTGACTGCCGACAGTACTTAGCACCTCTGAACAGAGTGTTGGTAGTCAATCTAATTTGTGTTCACACGGCAAAGAACTTGGAAGTCGTCAGCCACTCAGCGTTGTTAAAATACTCCAAACCAGAAGGTGGCAATAGCACTGTTTGGCAATGCATATCTGTGCATATTGCTTATGGTCTAGATTCCAAGATATCTGCGCTAATGTTGCTATTTTATAGAAAGATCTTGTTCATACTAGCCAGATGGCCAGAGCTAGATAAGTACCTAGCAAGATGACAAATAAACAATGTAATTCACTCTCCATAATTACATACTGCCAGTGCCAGCCCATACAGAAATGTTTAGCTAGTTAGCTAACTTTAGCATATTCGGTGGCTAGCACAACATAGCCAGCTAGCTAGCTAAGGACACTGCACTACCTCAGGCAGCTGTTTCATGGAAACTAGCTAATCCATTCGGTTTTAATTATACAAATACTAGCTACAGTGGTTAGCTAGCTTGGAGAAAGTATTTAGTGTTGTGTGTGTTGCGTCTGTGCACTTAGCTATCTACCATCCCACAACCTACATTGCATATGAAGTAAGTTGTTGGCCACTGATGAGCACTGCGATTCTACAAGTAGAATCAGGGTCGGCACCAAGAATATATATCGCTTTTGTTCTATCAAGAGAAGGAACGTCCTCCCACTGTGATAAGTACCTATCGGAAGTCTATCAGCAGTGAGATTCTCGGTGTGTTTCATGCTTTAATTTGATCACTCTTTTGTTGTTGAGAATTTTACTGCACGGCAACTTGTAGTGTTTTCAAGGTTTAAAAAGGCTTCTAAAGTTTATAATTTCCACTTTAAAATGTCAGACTTGATTTGCCCTAACAAAAAATGGCCATTAATAAAAATTCACATAATAATTCACATTTTCTGTTGCTGCAGGATTATGTTCCTGCTGGGGTGTATTTCAGCTGGTTCAGTAACAGTAGATGTTGTTGTGGTGAAGGTTGTTCTCCTCTGAGGTTAGTGCTTTCTTCCTCTCATCATGGCTCTCTAAATAGACTAACGAGTGTTGCTAATTAACTAACCACACACATTGTCACCAGTTCTCCTCGTCCTCTCCCACGCTCGTCAGAGGGAAATATTCTTCCATCTGCAAAGGACTGAGTGTCTTCTTTAATAAATATTAGAAGCTAAAATATCAAATCAGACTGTGACCATAGTGTTACCAATGCAGCTCTGTTCTTCTGTTCAGAGTCAGGTCTGTCAGGTCCAAGGCCGGGAGAGGGCATGGGAGATGGAGAGAATTACAGGAAATGTACAAAATAATTGCTCTACCATCAAGAGGGGGACCACCAAAAGTTTTACCCAAATAGCTAGGGCCGGCCCTGATCAGGTCTGTTCAGTGTAAGGGCGGCAGGTAGCCTAGTGTTTATCACGTTGTGCCAGTAACTGAAAGATTGCTGGTTTGAATACCCGAGCCGACAAGGTGAAAAATCTGTCAATGTGCCCTTGAGTAAGGCACTAACCCCTAATTGCTCCTGTAAGTCACTCCGGATAAGAGCATCTGCTAAAATGTAGTGTTACCTTTCTTGCAATCAAAGTGTTAGTGGGTGAGCAGCGCCTTATCTTTAACTGTCACATTCTATTTGAAGTCACGTCAAGGTCATGTGACTTCCTAACGATTACAGCTAGGAAGGAAACTATTGTATTTTACAGGTTGATTACCTCTAGTCTCTCTTCTTCTTGTGAGAGTTGATACCTGGAATCACAGCCTGGGATCCTTCAGTGCTACACACAACTACATGTCCGTGGGAAACAAGGTTATCTAGAAACAATCTCACCTTGAGGCAGAAACAAACATGGTGTCTAGATTACCAAGTGCCAGTGAGTAGAGGGGAAAGGCTCACAATGGAAAATAATCACGGTTTAATCCATGTGATTAACAAACTAAGGATTATCACTAATATAATTCATATGTAGATCTCTGGTATAGATTCATGGTGCTGTGCGAGACATAATAAGACATGCAAGGGGCTAGTTAATTCCTTATTACTAGCAAGAGATTAACAAACTAATGCATCTCCTGTAAAATAACAATCCCAATTTTTAGATCAGTGGGTATTCTGCATATTAAATACACTTTCAAATAAATAAATATTTATCAAAGAGTGAGAATGAAAAGAGAGTGAGCGAGACAGAAACAAACAGAGAATGTGTGTGTGTATAGAATTAAAACTTTATTGTCCATTATTTACAGGGTCCTTCCACCTCAAAAAGTACAGGAAAGAGGATTTCGAGACCCACCTTCGAAGATTGTTCTGAAATCGTTTCTGTAGTTAAAAACAGATACATTAGCATTCCTGCAAAATGATTTTTTTATTATTTTTTTAGATATATATTTTTTTTAATAAATTTATATATATGAAAAAGTGGTATACTCGTTGTATTGTACTGTACACTCGTTGATGAGTTTGGATTTGCATAGAGAACTGAAACTGTATACTCGTTGTTCTGTTGGGATTGGCGTGGGGTGTGGGGGGTCTGAGGGTAGCTTTTAAAATGGCTAATTTGGGTGCAATCGCCCAATCAATATTTCAACAAAAGAATGTTGCATGAATGCTAATCTTATCAGTCTCTAACTACAGAATCAATTTCAGAACAATCTGAGATTGTGGGTGTCATGGCTTGCTGAAATGACACGGAACGACCCTACAGGGAACAACGGAAAAGTGTCTTCTGCTTCATTCTCAATCTCAAACCCCCCCAGGCTATGACTAATAGATTCTCTCACCATCCGGCAGCCATGATGTTAGAGAGGACCATGGGTGACCCTGAGATTACAAACTTCTCTCAACACCAGGCTGCTGGCACAACTAATTAAACATATCAACACTTACAAGCTGACCTTTGATTACACTTCCTAATTGGGCTTCTCACTACCAGCCCCCCAGTGCTGTACCATCATTACAACACAGTCAGGAAAGTCACACTACCCACCATGAATTACAGTCAGGAAAACAGGCCCTCTGTTCCAACTTCTTGGACCAAACAGTGCAGTCAATTTGTATTCAGGTAGGCTACACCCCAAGCCTCAAGAACTAATGTACTATTTTCTAAAATGTAGGCCAGAACAATTGAAATACCCTTGACATCTGCATCTAGAGTCTACCTTAGGAGCCTTTATTTTTCTACAATTTACATTAGGATGGCTGGCCACCCTTGTAACTCCAGCCCTCCCCTCATACTGCGGTCTCTGTGAAGGAGAACAGAAGGAAATATTCCATCCACACAATTACCGGGACACCAGCAAAGAGGCACACAGATAAAAGCACAGACGCCTCCAGAAATGGAGTCTACACCAGATGCATTATACAAGCCCCTTTTTACTTCCCATTGATTTTAAATGGCTTTTTCCCTGGATTCCCACAATGCAGTGGACATTAGCCGTTTCCAGTGGTAGGACGGCCAAGTGACCAGCATGGACAATCACCCAGGGTTCATTATTCTGTCCCTGAGAGGCCAATTAGCATTATGCCGTTACTGCGCTTGACATTTTCACTTATAATGCTCTAGCTTGGGGTTCATTCAGCAGAGGGTCAGCTCATCTAAAATGTACTTGGCGTCTTTTATTATTTTTTTTTATTTTTTTTTCACCTTTATTTAACCAGGTAGGTCAGTTGAGAACAAGTTCTCATTTGCAACTGCGACCTGGCCAAGACAAAGCAAAGCAGTGCGACAAAAACAACACAGAGTTACACAGTAAACAAACATAGTCAAAAACACAATAGAAAATCTATATACAGAGTGCAAAATGTAGTGCAAAATGCAGTAAGGTTAGGAAGTAGGACAATAAATAGACCATAGTGGTGAAATAAATTACAGATTATCATCATTAACACAGGAATGAAGGATGTGCAAATTATGATGTGCAAATAGATATACTGGAGTGCAAGATTTGTGAAAATAACAAAAATAAATATAAATATGGGGATGAGGTAGTAGTGTGGGCTATTTACAGAAGGGCTATATACAGGTGCAGTGATCAATAAGCAGCTTTGACAACTGATGCTTAAAGTTATTGAGGGAGATAGGAACCTCTAGCTTCAATGATGTTTGCAATTCGTTCCAGTCATTGGCAGCAGCGAACTGGAAGGAATGGCGGCCAAAGGAGGTGTTGGCTTTGGGGGTGACCAGTGAGATATACCTGCTGGAGCGCATGCTACGGGTGGGTGTTGCTATCGCGACCAGTGAGCTGAGATAGGGCAGGGATTTACCTAATAAAGACTTATAGATGACCTGGAGCCAGTGGGTTTGGCGACAAATATATAATGAAGGCCAGCCAACGAGAGCATACAGGTCGCAGTGGTGGGTAGTGTATGGGGCTTTGGTGACAAAACGGATGGCACTGTGATAGACTACATCCAATTTGCTAAGTAGAGTGTTGGAGGCTAGTTTGTAAATGACATCGCCGAAATCAAGGACCGGTAGGATAGTCAGTTTTACAAGGGCATGTTTGGCAGCATGAGTGAAGGAGGCTTTGTTGCGAAATAGGAAGCCAATTCTGGATTTAATTTTGGATTGGAGATGGTTGATGTGAGTCTGGAAGTTGAGTTTACAGTCTAACCAGATGCCTAGGTATTTGTAGGTGTCCATGTATTCTAATTCGGACCCGTCGAGAGTAGTGATGATAGTCCGGTGGGCGGGTGCTGGCAGCGTTCGATAGAAAAGCATGCACTTAGTTTTACTAGCGTTTAAGAGCAGTTGGAGGCCACGGAAGGAGTGTTGTATGGCATTGAAGCTTGTTTGAAGGTTAGTAAACACAGTGTCCAAAGAGGGGCCAGATGTATACAGAATGGTGTCATCTGCGTAGAGATGGATCAGAGAGTCACCAGCAGCGAGAGTGACATCGTTGATGTATATAGAGAAAAGGGTTGGCCCAAGAATTGAACCCTGTGGCACCCCCATAGAGACTGCCAGAGGATCGGACAATAGGCCCTCCGATTTGACACACTGAACTCTGTCTGCAAAGTGGGTAGAGAACCAGGCAAGGCAGTCACTTGAGAAACCAAGGCTGTTGAGTCTGCCAATAAGAATGCGGTGATTGACAGAGTCGAAAGCCTTGGCCAGGTCGATGAAGACGTCTGCACAGTACTGTCTTTTATCGATGGCGGTTATGATATCGTTCAGTACCTTGAGCGTAGCTGAGGTGCACCCATGACCAGCTCGGAAACCAGATTGCATAGCAGAGAAGGTACGGTGGGATTCGAAGTGGTCAGTTATCTGTTTGTTAACTTGGCTTTCGAAAACTTTAGAAAGGCAGGGCAGGATGGATATTGGTCTATAACAGTTTGGGTCTAGAGTGTCTCCTCCTTTGAAGAGGGGGATGACCGCGGCAGCTTTCCAATCTCTAGGGATCTCAGACGATACGAAAGAGAGGTTGAACAGGCTAGTGATAGGTGTTGCAACAATTTTGGCTGATAATTTCAGAAAGAGAGGGTCCAGATTATCTAGCCCAGCAGATTTGTAGGGGTCCAGACTTAGCAGCTCTTTCAGAACATCAGCCGTCTGGATTTGGGTGAAGGAGAAGCCGGGGGGGCTTGGGCAAGTAGCTGCCGGGGGTACAGAACTGTTGGCCGGGGTAGGGGTAGCCAGGTGGAAAGCATGGCCAGCCGTAGCAAAATGCTATAATCGATAATCGTGGATTTATCGGTGGTAACAGTGTTTCCGAGCCTCAATGCAGTGGGCAACTGGGAGGAGGTGCTCTTATTCTCCATGGACTTAACAGTGTCCCAGAACTTTTTGGAGTTAGTACTACAGGAAGCAAATTTCTGTTTGAAAAACCTGGCCTTTGCTTTTCTAACTGACTGTGTGTACTTGTTCCTGACTTCCCTGAATAGCTGCATATCGCGGGGGCTGTTCGATGCTAATGCAGTGCGCCACAGGATGTTTTTGTGTTGGTCTAGTGCAGTCAAGTCTGGGGTGAACCAAGGGCTATATCTATTCTTAGTTCTACGTTTTTTGAAAGGGGCATGCTTATTTAGGATGGTGAGGAAAGCACTTTTAAAGAACAACCAGGCGTCCTCTACTGACGGGATGAGGTCAATATCCTTCCAGGATACCTGGGCCAAATCTAATAGAAAGGCCTGCTCGCAAAAGTGTTTTAGGGAGCGTTTGACAGTGATAAGGGGTGGTCGTTTGACCGCTGACCCATTGCGAACGCAGGCGATGAGGCAGTGATCGCTGAGATCCTGGTTGAAAACAGAGGAGGTGTATTTGGAGGGCAAGTTAGTCAGGATGATATCAATAATGGTACCCATGTTTACGGATTTTGGGTTGTACCTGGTGGGTTCCTTGATAATTTGTGTGAGATTGAGGGCATCTATCTTAGATTGAAGGACAGCCGGGGTGTTAAGCATATCACAGTTTAAGTCACCTAACAGTACAAACTCTGAAGATAGATGGGGGGCAATCAATTCACATATGGAGTCCAGGGCACAGCTGGGGGCTGAGGGGGGTCTGTAACAGGCGGCAACAGTGAGAGACTTAATTCTGGAAAGGTGGATTTTTAAGAGTAGAAGCTCAAACTGTTTGGGCACAGACCTGGACAGTATGACAGAACTCTGCAGGTTATCTCTGCAGTAGATTGCAACTCCGCCACCTTTGGCAGTTCTATCTTGACGGGAAATGTTGTAGTTGGGGATGGAAATTTCCGAATTTTTGGTGGCCTTCCTAAGCCAGGATTCAGACACAGCTAGGACATCCGGGTTGGCGGAGTGTGCTAAAGCAGTGAATAAATCAAACTTAGGGAGGAGGCTTCTAATGTTAACATGCATGAAACCAAGGCTTTTACGGTTACAGAAATCAACAAATGAGAGTGCCTGGGGAATAGGTGTAGTACTGGGGGTTATAGGACCTGGGTTTACCTCTACATCACCAGAGGAACAGAGGAGTAATAGAATCAGTATTCGGCTAAGGGCTTTCAGAACTGGACGTCTAGTACGTTGGCTACATAGAATAGATTTCTGGGCGTGGTGGAATAGGTTGAGGGCATAATGTATAGACAAGGGTATAGTAGGATGTGAGTTCAGTGGAGGTAAACCTAGGCGTTGGGTAATGAAGAGAGAGGTTGCATCTCTGGAGACACCAGTTAAGCCAGGTGAGGTCTCCGCATGTGTGGGGGGAGGAACAAAGGAGCTGGTTGAGTCATACAAGTTCCTGGGTGTCCATATGGACAACAGGCTGGAATGGGCTGGTAACACCGGGGCCCTGTACAAAAAGGGCCAGAGCCGACTCTACTTTCTGAGGAGGCTCAGGTCCTTCAACGTGTGCAGTAAACTACTGCATACCTTCTACCAGTCTGTGGTGGCCAGTGCCATCTTTTTTGCAGTGGTGTGCTGGGGAGCAAACATCAAAGCCGGTGATGCTTCTCGGGTAAATAAGCTGATCAGGAAGGCTAGCTCTGTCCTGGGGATGAGCCTTGACACTCTAGAGGAGGTGGCGGAGAGACGGATCCTGGCCAAACTGCTGGCCATCATGGACAACGTCACCCACCCTCTGCACGCTATGGTTATGACGCAGAGGAGCACTTTCAGTCACAGACTGATCCCACCACGGTGTGCCAGAGAGCGCTACAGGAGGTCCTTCCTGCCGGCGGCTATGAGACTATATAATGCCTCACCGGGGTGCCGTGCCGTCGGCAACATAGATCTGGAACTGTTGGGGTGCTAGGACCTAGTTTAACATTTATGCATCCATCCGTGAGTAACTCTGGTCCGTCAGCACTCATCCACTCAGGACCTATTTATTCATACAGGTCTGTATATACATACTCATGTACAGTTGTTATATTATATCACATGCAATATTGTAAGTAATTATTGGACGTAGGCATTCACTCAGGAATGCATATTAGTATCCTGCCAGTTGCACCTTTTGTCATTGCTTTTAGTATATTGAATGCGCAATAAGTGCAGTTGTCTGTAATTAAACCCTGCGCACTAAGGACTGTATTTTAAGGGAATTACTATTATTACCCCAAATGATATCATACACACATTTAGCTATTAAAGTATCTCTTCCTGTCATTTACCTGTACAGTTTGTGTAAACATGCAAGTATTCACTTATCTGTAAATATAACTGTATACCTAACTGTACAGCTAATTTAATTTAACCATGCAAAATTTTCACTTACCTGTTCATTT